>JARHVA010008203.1:362500-534739 GCA_037957365.1 Torreya grandis | reverse complement strand
CAAACAATCTCTCTCTTGCTAAACTAGAAAATTGTATTGTTAGAAAAATGATAGTGTTGAAAGAGAAAGCTAACTCAAAAATATAATAGGCATGATATTGAACCCTTTCTTCAAAACTTATTTATTTCTTAAAACACATTTCATTTGGCCTAAAAAATCTCTTTGCTTATAGGCTTAAATATCATTTTTTAGCTATCTTTATTCGACATTACTATTTCTATAATTTATATGTAGTCAATTTTCTAGTCTTAGTTACTTATTTTAATGTGGTTATATCCATTATAGATACATGAATCCTTTTTTTTTCTTGACCATGCTAGCCTTAACTTAGTTTACAATTCTATATAGCTTGGTGTAAGCTAACAAATTGGATAACCACTATAGATCTCTTATAGCCCATAGAAGCCGTAAGCCTTCTATCCTCTTAGTGGTTTATTTATGTACCTTGTGTACCCCCTACCAAAAATTAGTGATTCTATTTTGATTCTTGGAGGTACACCTTATTCTCATTTTGATGACCAACCTATAAGATTTACATCTTTGGGGAGTGCCCTCTATCTGAGACAAAATATAGGGCACTTCCCTTACTATCCCATATAAAAAGAAGGTATGGTGGGATTCTCCAAGTTATGAGTATGATCTATACAAAGTTTTATATCTTTATTACATGAATATCTCCTCCAAAAATCATAAAACCCTCAAGGTACTCTATGATAAAGTTGATTGTGTAGGCTTTAGACATGTGACTATAGGTTGCCTTGTTAGAATTTCTCCTTCTCCTATTTATACTACATGAGGGTATTAAAAGTATATTGACAACCATGATTAAGGTGATACATACCTAATTACCAACCAAACCTTTCCAAACACTTCAACATATAACTTGCACTTGACTGGTCTAGACTGGTAATTATGTTTTCTTGCTTGAAAAAGACACCTATAGGTGCATACTACATGGTTAAACCTGAAATATGATTCCTAAAGACCTTATTATAATTACCAATGTAGTTTTTACATCCATTTGGATCTATTAAAATTATTTTCATGCTTTGTCATCACTCATAACACCATACTCTTTCTCACTATCAGCTACAGTCAAATGTACTTGATCCTTATGAAATAACAGGGGTTATATAGGTGAGAACCCATATTAAAATCTATGCCACATGGTCTACTATCACTTTGAGGTCATGTAATTTATATTTTACTAGTAAGTGTTTGTGTTTCCATGTCTAAACTCATCTCATGGACCTATAGGAGTCTAAATTCAACTATAGGTAAGTTGTCTTAGGGGAAAGCACACTTGTAGGTGTTGATGGGTCAAAACCCTAAATTTTTAACCTTTGTTGATGACCTCTAAAACATTGGTGTCTTCCTTATAGGAACACTTTACCATACATATACATGCCCTTACATTGAAACTTTGGATTGTGATGTTTTTTAAGGTTTAAAACTATAGACAACATCAAATAACTATAATGAACAAATGTCAAAATTAGAGACCTCTAAACATCATGAACCTCTAGTCAAAAACCCATTCACTTTTTCAAGGTTATACCCCTATATGAGGGATTCAGATGAGACACTTAATATTAATCTAAACCTCTTTTTTACACTATTCCATGACGTCATCAAAAGTGGCTAGGCCTCTATTTTAGGGTTTAAGAGAAGCAAGTCCTTAAAACTTAGTTCTCTTCTCTTGAAGTGACTTTTCACTCTTTCTTTCCAATCCAAATTTTCAAACATGAATATCATGATTTATCCAACATAATAATACCTTAATAAGGTTATTAATAAATTTTTACACACCTTTTAATAACACTTTGAAATATTTATGGGGAACACTTGTAGTGTGCATTTTTATATGTAGGAAGTGATTGTAAGTATATGCAAGATGCATGATATATGGGAATTCAATAAGGTTTAGACCTTATCAAAGTATTCCAATTAATCCTTCCAACCTTTAAGGATTTTAAACAAGTTTTAATACTCCTAAATTAATATTCTTATCCTCTTGTACGTATGCCTTGATGTTGCAGACAAGGTAATGAATGCAATACTTGAGCAGTGTGTATGTTATCTAGGATTTCAATCATATATATACCATCCCAAGGTGCTAAAATTAATGTTTAAAAAATTAAAAGTCTTGAAACAAGTTTCAATACTCATTTCAATGTGATATCCATTTATAAGCACCTGTAGGTATGCATCCATGGTATATGATTATGTATTTGGTTTACACTGTCTATCATAACTCTTTAGGTGCAATTAGAGGGTATAACTTGATAACCCATGATAAAATAAGGTATTAAACACATTTAAATTGTTTATCACACCTCCATGACCATTTTCACACTTCAAGTCACCATGATTGTAGTTGGAAGGTTGTAGGGAGCTGATTGTGTGTTACATATGACTATGTGTATAGTTCAATGCATGATATTGAGAGATTAAGTTTGGAAATAAGGTGATTTTTATGACATGAAAACATGAAGTACAACATATCATATCCATTTTAAAACATTATAGAGAAATAAACCTTTTGCAAGTGTTTAAATCTTACTACAACCTCATTAACATACTCAACCTACAACGTAAGAGGTTTGAACTCATAAAAACACTTATAAACATGAAAAAAATTATGGGAAATATGTGAAAAGTAATTTCACATTATCTATAATCCATTTCATTTTATTTAGTGTATGGACAACCTTAAATAGAAGCAAAACCTATAGGGTATGGGGATTAGTATGTAGAAAAAGATAGTCAACTTTTAAGGAGGGTTCATAAATCATAAAAATCCAATCCTTTAAATCCTACCATGAATGTGAAACTAACCAAGTATAATATCCAAAACCAAGATAATTTTACCTAAAATTCCTACTAGTTGTACCAAAAATGAACCTACTAACTAGTTCTTCTTACCTAGTGGAGCGATGGAGCGATATAATGTTTTTGGTCCAATTTTGGCACTTTAAAATCAGATAAAACATGGAAATGGAATCAGGTAAGCTAAAGGGTCACTTCATAAGCTTCTCCCATGTGACACTCTCTCCCATAGGTTGTAAAACATTCAAAACTCCCTCTTTTCACTTGTTTTCTTGTTTTTTGAGTTAGGAAACTATAAGTTTCAATTAGTCCTAACATTATTAAAAAATAATATAAATTATTTGATGTTTTAAGATATATTAGAACACTTGGACATCATATAAACTATACCACCTTCATTTATGACCCCTAAGCGACATAGAAATACATAAGGACTAATATGGACTATGACCTAGGATAGAAGCACATTAAATGACATCAAATGAACCATGATACACCATATGAAATTATAATATACCCCCATATCATATTTTGGACTATATGGGGTTGACTCATTTTGACTTGTGGTAAAAATAGTCAACATAAATGTCATTTGATGCAACTTCCTAGATTGAGTTATTATTATTCAAAGGTGCTCTTTGGGATTTGCTATAATATTTAATTAAGAAATGTTACAATAGTCTTAATAATAAAAACCTTTACAAGATAACTAAATGTTAATTTCATTGTATTTTGTATACCATTTTAATATGTTTATCAGTTATGTGTGTTAAAATAACATTGAGATGAAAGCATTATTCCTTTGGTATTTGTCCTTTTTTCTAAATCTAGTTAGAAATAATTTAATCTCTTTATTTACAAATCCTCTTTCCTTCCTTACCCTTTCCTTTGTTTTTAGTTTATTTAAATCTTTCCTAATTTAGTTAATTCCATCTCCAATCCATTCAACTAAAGTGAATCTAGGATTCATATTCATATTTAAACCATCCTGGTTAATAGTTGCTTCACTCACCTCCATTCCACCAATGATCACTACAAGACTGAATACCTATAACTTGTACCCATAAGTGAATTCAATATTCACCAAAATCCCAAAATGTTAGAGGTTACCTCATGATTATTCTTATGTATTCATAAAACCCACATCAACAATTTTCATATTAGAAATTGTAAGGACTTTTCCTATATATAAATAAATTCTATATAATGTCCTCTGAGAGTCTAGTGTCCCATAAGACATCCATATGTATAGATTTAAAGAATTAGTTGGAAATCTATCCACTAAAAATTAGGTTATGTTTGACCATTCTTAGTTCTCCCTTTTGGGATCTATTCACAATCAACCATTGTATATAGAATTAATTATCTCTAGACATAAAATAAAGAGGGTGTTAATAGATAATGACTTAAATTTAAATTTGTGTACATATAGGTTAATTAAAAACTTATGATATTTAACAACAGCATTATAATCCAATATAATTATAATCAAGGCATATGATAATAATGAGCTATAGTTTATGGGTACCATTTATCTTCCCTTGATGGTTGGGTATATCATATAAGAAACATTAGTCCATGTGTTTGATCTTGATTTACCCTATAATTTACTTATTGTTTATCTATGGATACATTCAATGAATGTTGTACCCTCCACTTTACACCAATGTATAAAATTATTGCATGATGGCATGGAAGTAACTATCCCAAGTGATCCCCAACCCTTCCAATCTTATAAACTATTAGAAGGGTGTTATCAAAAATATAACCATCTCCCTTTTACTAAAGATAACTTTAATCTTATTGAGGAAACATCTACAATTTAAAACTACATACCTCCTAATACATTATTTAAAACACCTCATCTCAATGGTTAGTTGAATACACCATCCACCTCCAATTTCATATAAATGTTATCTACCAATCTAACTTCCAATCAACCATCCACTTCTTATGCCAATCCATCTCCTCCATTTCAATTCAAAAAAATTGATAAAGGCATGGGTGAATATGAGATCGAAGATTATAATTACATAATCAAAATTCATATTTCTCCACATAATCATGGCAAGTCCCATTATATAATGGACACTCAAGTACTTATAAAACTTGGAAAAACAAAATTTGTTGAAGGTGGTATTTTTTTATGATAAATGCATTGAATATTTATATCCTTCCTAGCTTTATTATGATGAAATAGCTACTTGTTTCATTAATAAAAAATATCCTATAGCTAAAACCATTATGTGCAAAATAATGAACTATAAAGGTAATGGCCTTCATCTTCATGAAAAAGGATTAATAGATCCTATCATGTTAAAATACAATGAAGCCTTCCATAACATAGGGCTTAATCCACTAAATGTAAGTAACATGTTTTTCCAAATTTAATCTTTTAGTGAGTTGGAAGAAGATTCTTTGGAAAATGAAATAGATTCTATTTACAACCATTTTGAATACCTATCTTTAATCAACCTTCTTCATGAAAATGTCATTTTGACACTTGACCTCAGATATTCATTTTTAATTCAATGGGACCAACATGAAAACATATGTTTGATCATTTTAAAAATGAAGTAATTTTATAATTTTTTAGAACAAGAGAATATATTCTAGTAGGCAATCATAAGAAGGGATTTCCCATTTAATTAGATAATTATAAATATTTTGGGGAATTATTATGACATAACTAAATAAGTTAAACATCAAAATCACATAAATAAGACCTTGAGGAGGAATTTAACTTACTCCACCACCCTCAAAATATCAAGAAGAGTCAACACTCCTAGTTGAAGACACCATTTTATCAATATTGAAACACAAGAAAATCCAAAAATAGTCAATCTCATTTCTTCCTTAAATCCAAAATAATGATAAATAATCACTCTTTTACTTATATAATTATCCAATATGTTTAACATTATCTTATATAGATATATTAGGGCTTGATTCTTTTATAGTTGTGAATCACCTTATGGTTTATCCAGATGCAAAACCCATAAATTAAAAACTTATAAAAATACATCCCAAAGTTACACTTTTAGTAAAGGTAGGGTTAAATAAGCCATTAAAGGTTGGTTTCATTCACCCCATCAACTATTTATATTGTAAATCCAAAATTTTACTAGTGTCAAAGAATCCTTAAGAAATCAAGGTTTATATAGACTTCAAAGATATCAATAAATCATGTCCTAAGGATGACTTCCCATTGTTGTGTGTGTGTGTGTGTGCACGTACACACATGCATGTGGGTGTGCATGCACACGTGTGTGTGTGTGTGTGTGTGTGTGTGTGTGTGTGTGTGTGTGTGTGTGTGTGTGTGTGTGTGTGTGTGTGTGTGTGTGTGTGTGTGTGTGTGTGTGTGTGTGTGTGTGTGTGTGTGTGTGTGTGTGTGTGTGTGTGTGTGTGTGTGTGTGTGTGTGTGTGTGTGTGTGTGTGTTGTGTGTGTGTGTGTGTGTGTGTGTGTGTGTGTGTGTGTGTGTGTGTGTGTGTGTGTGTGTGTGTGTGTGTGTGTGTGTGTGTGTGTGTGTGTGTGTGTGTGTGTGTGTGTGTGTGTGTGTGTGTGTGTGTGTGTGTGTGTGTGTGTGTGTGTGATATTATGGATTGTACCACAATTCATGAAATGTTTTCTTTAATGGATATTTTTTTTAGGTTATAACCAAATTAGAATAGTTAGGGAAGACCAACATAAAATTAGAATTTACAACACCTTGGAGTACCTTTTTATATCAAGTAATTCCCTTTGGTCTAAATAATTTGGAGCCACACATCAAAGAGTAGTGACTATCATTTTTAAATATAAGATTCACAACATCATGGAGAATTATGTTGATGACATACTTTACAAATCCAAATCTACAGTAGAGCATCCAAAAGTACTTTATCAAATCTTTGAGAGAATGTGGGAATACAAGCTTCATTTGAACCCAAAAAAATGTGTTTTTGGGTGAGATAAAGAATTTTTTTTGGGTTTCATTATTGCATGTAATGTCATAAACATTGATCCTTATAAAATATATTCTATCATGAATATTCCTCCACCCAAAAATCTCAAACAATTTCATAGTTTGCAAGGCAAAATCCAAGAAATCAAATGATTCATATATCAACTTTCAAGAATTTATCATCCATTCACATTATTGATTAATAAAGGCACTCCTTTCACTTAAAATTATAATATTAGTATGTCATTTGAACATCTTAGGAAATATATTTTTAAACCAATAGTTTTAGATACACTTATTACTAACAAGTCTTTCCTTTTGTACATATCAACTACTCAATATGCATTGGGGGTATTGTTAGAATAACATGATAACAATGGATAAGAATGTGAAGTATATTATCTAAGAAAAAATTTGGTTTCATATGAGCTTAACTAATCTCCATTGGAAAAGGCATGTCTCATGGTTGTTTTTTCTTTCCAAAAACTTCAACACCACATTCTCAATAATCAAAGTAAAATCATTGTAAAAATTAACCCTCTTAAGTATCTTTTACCCAAAAAAGATTTAACATGTAAAATGGCTAAGTGGGTCATACTTATTAGTGATTTTGATCTTAAGTATGTCAATAAAAAATCAATAAAGGGACAAGTTATAGTAGATTCACTAGTAGAGGCTCATCTTGAAGATCATATACCTCTTGTTATAACTTTCCTAAATGAAACAATAATGTCCATTGATAAAAACCCTAGTTTGACAGCTATATTTTGATGGTTCTTTCAAAGGTCATGGTTCAAGGTAAGGTATCCTACTAGTTACACCTAATGGGTATTATATTACAAAGGCATTCCATATTTAGTTTCCATTTACAAATAATATAATAGAATATGAAGCCCTCATAGATGGTTTTAAACTTCCCATACATTGGGTTATCTAATATCTTATTATATTTGGTGATTCCAGACTAATAATTAATCAAGAAACAAATGAATTTAAATCTTGTGAAGATAATTAAATCCCATAAAAGAGGATGGTGGATAGTCTACAATTGTTTTTTAAATCTATATAATTTGAATAAGATCCATAAATTAATAACAAAGCAGCTAGTACCATAGAAACTATTGGTTCATTACTTGATCTTAAAAATAAAGAAAAACAAATTCTTTGTAGAGTAATTAATGATACCAACATGTTAATATTGATTCTAAGATGGTCTACAAGGTGGTTAGTCATGCTTTTCCATGGTATTCTGACATTTATGCATACCTCCATAATAACACCCTTCCATCCAATTTAACCCATAATCAATGCAAATCATTGATCCAATGCACATCTTGTTACACCATCCTTTATCAAAATTTGTATCAAAGAGGTTATGATGGAATCCTATTAAATTGTTTAAATTTTAAATAACCCACCTAAACTATTATATAAGTTCATGAGGGAATTTTTGGTGCTCACTCTAGTGGCATAGTCCTTGCTAAAAATCTCTTATGCATAGGTTATTATTGGCCTAAAATGGAATCTATTTCTTTTGCTCATGTTAAGAAATGTGTGCCTTATAAAAAACATGGTGACCTCATACAAATCCTTTCATAATATTTTCATCCCATTACAATACCTTGGCCATTCTCCACATGGGGATTAGACCTCATTGGAAAAATAAATCCTAATTTATCTTATGGCTAAAAGCACATCATTTTTACAACTGAATATTTTACCAAGTGGTTGAAATCAATACCCTTAACATATTTCAATAAAAATAAATTTATGACTTTATATTGAATCATATTGTTTGTCCTTTTGGTATCCCATATATTATCATCTATGATAATAGAAAATCCTTCAAGAATAAATAAGTAAAGGTCTTTTTCACCACCTTCCATATAAAACACAAATGGTCCCCTCCATATTACCTATAAGGAAATGGACAAGTGGAGGTATTAAATAAAATAATTATCTAAATCCTCAAATGATTTAAAAATGCAGTGGGTCATGACTATAATACATAGCTTTATACCACCCTATGGGTATGTTGCACTAGCATGCACACATCCATGGGGCCAACCCCATATTCAATTTATATGGAAGAAAGTCTAGTATACCTAAATAATTCAATATTATATATTTATTTATTTACTTATAAAGCATTATTGATGATGAATATTATTATATTTCATGTCATAATGAACTTGATATTCTAGCTAAGAAATACCTCAATGCTTTAAACCACCCGTAAGTTTACCAAAACCTCCTTCACTATAGTTGTAATAAATGGATTAAATTTAGGTAATTATAAATTGGATATATTGTTATAATGAAAAACCAATGGAATAATAATGATGATAAATCAAAGAAGAGAAAATTTGAACCCAATTAGTTGGGCCCATATTTCATTATTGCCAGTTATGGATTTAGAGTTTACAGATTGGCTACTGAAGATGGAGAGGAGCTTGATGAGCCTATGAACATCATGCACATTAAATTATTTTATGACTAACTTTTTTTTTTAGTATTTTAAGTTTCAAAATATAAAAAAATAACAAAATAATAAAAATAATAAAAAATCAAAAATGTCAAAAACTTGGAAAAATGAGAAAAAAAAGAAAAATAGTACATCCACGAGTGAAAACCAATTTACTAGTGCTTTAGGTAAGTACCACGATGAAAACCAAGTTTATAGTTCCATGATTAATTCATTGTATATATCCACCCTAGTCACCTAGGGGTATCCCATTGTAGTTATCACTTGTATATTCCCACGTTTTCACTTGTCTCACCATCTATTTCATAGGATATTAGCTTAAGGTTTTCTCATTGTATTTGCATAACTATGTCCTTGCTCATGTTATAGGAACATATTATATATGACCAATCATATCAAATCCATTTCCACACACTTTTAAACAACATTCTAACTACACATAGACACTTTACTTATCCACATCTACCATCCTAACTAACAATCAAACCAAGCATTATCATTCGCTCACTCATTATTCTTGGGAGGCAAATAATTCATATATTAATCTACACAAAAAAATCATAAATAAACCTAATTTATCATCACTTCCCATATTGGGATAACTACACCTGGCTTGATATCCCCACATGGACATTGTCCAAGGTGGATTATGTAGGTAGTGCTTAAAGACATGGGATCTGTAGGGTTAGCTTAGCCACTATAATCCCTATCATCCCATTCCCCCAAGCATGATACCACTAATTTTATATCTATCATTTTAATTCAATTTTTCACATTCACATCCATATCCGTATGGTTCTCTTATGGATTCCTCATTGATTATTCAATGTTGTCATGGATATTGGCTAATGAAGGTCTTAACCTTAACCTAGGATGTTAGTATAATAATTTGATTCCTTTTAGGTGTTGTTTTCCTAAAGTTTTAGTTTTTTATTGTGTTTGATTTTAATTTTATTAAATCTTATGTGTCTTGTCATTTACTTATGTTATTTTATCTTTTACTTATTTGTTTGTGTGCAATTTTTATTTTAGTTTGTGTTTGTCTTATTTTAAAATTGTTTACTCTTTTGACATTTTTTAATAATTTTTTCAAGGTTATTTTGTGAATTAAATTATAATGTGATTATTATTTTTCATATCATGTTTCCACTCCATTTTTTACAAAACAAAACTTATTCTTGTTTTTAATTATTTATGTGTTTTTTCAGTCAAGGTTATTTTGTGTATTACATTATAGTGTTATTATCATTTTCCATATCATGTTGTACATATTTTTGAAAAAAATAAATATTTTGAGTCCTTACAAATACAACATAAATACTCATCATGATTATTTCATATCATTTGCGATTATTATTTTATGCTAACTTAAAAATTAAGTTACTCAAATCTTACTCAGTTATTCATGTTGGAATTCCAATGCAAGACAAAAATAAACAAAAGTTATCTATTTAAATAACCATTAATACATACATATTTCCATTACATTTTATAACATAATAAAAGTTGAAAAATATTAACATGTGATATTATAAACCACAAATCAGGATAGTAATTAGCATACAATATCCATCCATCTAAGTCATATACTATACATGAAAAAATAATAACAATCCATAATTTCCATCACATATCCATAACACAAGTCCAATACCTAAAATGAATCATGTATACACAACACACACACACACACACACACACACACACACACACACACACACACACACACACACACACACACACACACACACACACACACACACACACACACACACACACACACACACACACACACACACACACACACACACACACACACACACATGCACGCATGCGTGCACGCACATGCACACACACATAGACAACTTAAATGTGTCTATACAATGATACATCTTTAAAATATATACACATCGATATATCATATCAACCATCTCATGTATCTCTATGGACCTCAAATGGGGAATATTTAGTAAGACTTAGATCATGTCATCATGGTTTGCTCCTTAGAGGATGCATAACATGCTTTGAGGCCTTCCCTATAGACCTATATGACTCCACTAGCTCTATAGATATCCATGACATAGACCATCTAGTAGAACAATCTATGAAATAATGTGCATGTTATGATTGTGGGACTACTCTCTCATTTAGACTCATGTAATATATTTCATGTTTCATGGCTCTCATGACCTTGTATAAGGATGATAGATATCCTAAC
The DNA here is from genome assembly GCA_037957365.1 of Torreya grandis. NCBI lineage: Eukaryota > Viridiplantae > Streptophyta > Pinopsida > Cupressales > Taxaceae > Torreya > Torreya grandis. Next base: position 523,263 of record JARHVA010008203.1, on the reverse strand, counting down.
ACTATCATAACCTCTCTCACCTCCACCAATTCTATCCATAGTGTATCCCTATCCCTCCTATACCTTTGTGTCAACCCTTTATCATCTAGAGTTTTTGTAGTTGCATCCTATGTGTATAAATCAATTTATTTAACAAAACCCTCACATTTTAATCTATAAACCTTTCTCTGTAAACCTTCTATCTCTACATACCATGTAATTTCCTCATGTAACCTATCCAACAATCTCTAATACTCTAAAATATAGATGACCTTACTCTATTTCCCTCATTTACATGCATGTATGTCTCAAGATACATATATATATCCCCTCTACCCATATCTTAATCACTACAAATAACTACTAAAAGTGTGTCTCCTCCTCCAACTAGTTCATCTATAGTAGCTCTCATGATTGTATCCTCAACTATCTCATATCTAACATCTACATCCTGAAGTTGTGTCTTTACTTACCTCATTATCTAACCATCACGTACATGGCCTCCATATCATCCTTGTCTACTACCCATTTGTCATAAAAATAATCTCATAATCCTCACACCCAACCCTATACTTTATGGATGCCTATCAAAGCTAACTACCAATATTTATCTCCAGGTCCTTAGAGGAACATAATGCACAATCAACCTTATTGGTCATTATTTAGCCCACCACTTAGCATACCCATCTATGGTACTCACATTAATAACATATCTCATATATTCCCAAGTCACTATATGCACATGAGTTCAACTATGCTATATAATCTTAAGATCAATGTAATTCCCCCATTGATATATCTCCCTAACAGATCATGTAAACACATGTGGACCCAAGGGAATGTGTTATCTCATGTTAAATTGTCAAAAAATATGTCTTGACTATATCTCATAATTATGTAATCATGTATTCCCATAATATAGCACTATGACATCATGTAATTCATATATAATGCATCCTATACCCACTAGAAGTCTATCTCTCTTTATGGTCTCTAGATAATTTGGTCCTCCCCAAGCTCATCCAATGCTCTTCTATACCACTCCAAATATCCTAAGTGTCATCTCGATGTATCAATGAGCACATGACTTACATATGAAATAGGCTCATCCACTAATCTCATGTTCATCTATCTTGTGAGATGCTCCACCAAAATGTGATCCCATGCTAATTCCTATAAAAGGGTTGAAGGACCTATCCCATACCCATGTAAATAAAATACATGGTGTAAGTCTCTATACAAGTTTACAAATACATAATTCCCCCATCTGAATCTCTCCCCCATATCCATCATGTCACTGGTCACATATAAGAGAACAATGGGACTTAATTTATCACTCTTATGAGATATAATAATGCCACTAATAATATCCATGAAAACAACCATCAATGCATCCATCTATAAGTTTATACAGGCATCAATATCCACACTACCTCTAACAACCATAATCAAATCCTCCCAAAAAATCATGTATATTATCATTACTTATGAACCCTCTCCCCATTATACCCATATCCCCCATATATATATATCCTTAGGATCCTCCATACATCCTCAAGTGTCACCATAATTTCACCTATTGGTAGGTGAAATATTAGGTGAAATATACTTGTCTAGCTATGTTATCTCTCAGCTAATGTCATCAAGAATTATGTATCAACTCAGATCTATATCGTCTATATAATATATGATATTCTTGTCACCTCTAACACTCCAAACTCATACTCAATAAATCTCAATATGCATGTTAGCGCTTATGATCTATGCTCTCATCTTGCCAAAACTTGTAATACCTCCTACCCAAAAAACATAATAGCATAATGTTAATCCTAGAATCATCTAAATCTATCCAAACCATAGTAAATCACTCATTGTATTCATTATCATCTCTATCATTTATCCATTCATCAACAAGGCATATATGTTTCCTAACTAACACACATCTCAATCTATCCTAGCAAAATTTCCACCACTTTGGATGAATTTGTTACACCCTTCAACAATTTGGCCATTAGCATCTTCAATTTCACAATTCCAAACTTTTTATTTCTCCAACAAATTTCCTTCATCTTTTGATGATTTCACTACTAGGTTAGATGAATTTTCTATAGACATTAATAATTTTATTGTTCTTATTATCTAACCCTATATTAATTATTTTTATACACCTTTGAATGATTTCACATTTTTCACTAACAAATTCACATCTCTCACTACTAAATTTACTAATAGTCCATTTATGAAATCATTTAACTAATTTTTGAGATGTAATAAATGACCAACAATCTAAAAACCAAAGTTTAAAATTACACCTACCAGTTATTCGTTCCTTTCTAGTGTCTCTTCACTTTCTCACTACGGTGCTGGTAAATGAGAATACAATCTATTTTCCTCCAAGGACTCAAAGAAAATCACTTAATTAATCTCTAATTAAAAACCACACAAAACATTTACATATGATTTTTAAATTCCCCCCTCCCCCTATTTTTAGTCTACTCTCATATTCAATATTTCTTCCCTCCATCCTATAGTTCTCACATTTTCACTCAATTTTACTCAAAATTCAAACCAAAAATTAATCAATTTGATAAAAATATTTATCAATAATTATAACTATCAATCCTATAAAATTTTAATCCAAATTTTAAAATTTATATTTTTCATTTTGTTACCCATTTTTGACCATCATTGGGAAATATCATATCTACATCCAATCATGTGACCCATGAGCCCTAAACACCATCCAAGCATGCATTCTACAAATAAGAAAATTTCTTTTTCTGATGTATTCTCTAGTTTTTAATTAGGGAAAAATCCTTTTACATAATTTTCATCTTGTAAATATAGTATCAATTTTTAAGTTCTTTAATCTATTGATAGTTTTAATTTTCATGACTTAATCATTTACCCCTTTAACCATTTTGAGCAGTCATTTGCTTTCCCACATGAACACTCTAGGGGGCATCATCATATTAATTTTCATTCATCTGGGGAATTTTTTTTACTCAATCATAATTGTTGTACTTTTTCTACCATTCTTCTAAACAATATTTCTTTGAAACACCATTCAAAAGAGGGGAAATTGTAGCTTTTACCATTTAATGTTGAAATTAACTTTGACACACTAACCCTTCTTCTTCCACAAATTTGAACTCAAACTAACATCATTTCCATCCAAAATTTGAATAATTCAAATTAATAAATTATGCACACCTTTTTTCCAAATTTAATTAATAAATCTATATATTACACCTCACTGGGCATCCTCCATGATTATCTCAACCATGTGTTGACTCATCCAACCACTTTCCTCAATTTCCTTATCCACCTTTTGAGTCATCCCTTAAATTTTAAACTAATTTGACCCTTTATTGATGAATCACTCAACCAAATCCACTTTTATCTTAACCAAATCCCCCTTTATCTCAACTAATTATCCACCATTGATTATTTGAATAATTAGAAATATTAAAATAGTCCACCATTTGATCAAATCTAAAAAATCTATAAATAGACATGTAATACATTAATCTCAATCATCCTTACTAAGATAAGGAAGTTTTATTGATTTCACAAATTAATCCCAAGTGAATCCAAGCTATCAAGAGTCATTTCCATACCAAAACACTACCCAATTCCCCTTGTATTCAAAAATATTGAGCATCCACATCCACTACATTTGAATATAAAATAATGTTTGATCATAATAGAGTATGTTAATTTCACTTTGGTTTGGTATGTGTTTTAGTTAGTTTGATTCATTTATTACTCTATCATTTAAGTTTAGATTTTTAATTTATGTTTCATTTTAGTGATTTTTTAGCTTAGTTTCACTTATAGATTTCCTTGACACAATATGTATGGAATCATTATAAATTATTATGGCCCAAATAGTCCATTACAAAAAATTGAGACATGGGTAGATATTTATAGGACTTTCAATCAATTTTGAGGAAGGAAAACTATTGTGGATGATGAATTTAATGTTATTCTCAGACTAGATGATGAAAGGCATGAAAATAACAAGAACAATAATTCAAAAAAAGAATTTTTAAGATTTTGTGTCTTATAAATCTTTAATTGATATTCTTATATGAACTAAATCTATAAATTATAATAAATTAACTAATTATTATATATTAATATAAGCTATATTCAACTTAAGATAAAGAAACAAACAAAGAAAATAGTAAAAAAAATTATAGCTTAAATATGCAAGTTTCCTCCATTGTGATGTAAACATGATTTGCTCTTCAACAATGTGGTTACTCACTCTTTCAATGAAAAATGGAATAGGTAGTTTTTTAGTGGAAATGTGTTTTTGGATGCTTCGATTCACTTTTAAAATGAATATAACTTCATTATCATAAGTCAAGATGAATGAAAATGATGGTTTTTAGGATTATTTATAGTTTCTTGGAGAAAGATCCAATGATGTAGGATTATATGGATTTATTAAATGATTAAAATAATAAATAATAGATAATGAGTCCTCACACATGATGATGATGATGATGAACATTTAAAATGGTTGAGATAAGTATGGGAATGGTTAGTTGAGTTTTTAGGAATGAGTCAAACTTTTTGACAACTCAGAGAATGACTCAAAGGAGGTTAAAAAAGTCATGGGTTTGGTTGGGATGAATCAACATGTGATAAGGGGTTATATGTTTATCTAATGGGTAATAATATGTGTTGGCTGAAGGAGGTTTGGTCCAAGATAAGATCTTGGTCAGAAATGGGATCTTTGTAAAAAATGGGATCTTTACCAAAAATAGGATCTTGATCAAATATAGGTTTCTGGTCGAAGATAGGCTCATAAAAAATATATGGTATACCATGGTTGTCAAAGTTAGGTTGGTCAATTATGGATTGGTTAAAAATGGATGTGTAAAAAATAGGTTTGTGATAAATGGATGGAAGGTTATGACCTTGAATTGGACATGGAGTTGACTAATTAAGCTCAAAAGAGACATCTTGGCATACCTTCAAGCTATGATTTTTAGACATGGATACACTTGGCCCTACCTTGATGTACCATTTTTCAATCAAATCTTGGATATAATGCTTTAGTCTTGTATAATGGTTTGTATAATGACATTCAATTTTTTCATAATTACAATATTCATTAGGTTTATACCACTTATGTTTTGGGACATTTGGTTCAAAGTATCTGGTGTTTGGAAATATGACTAAGTTTACAGTGAATTTTTTTTAAAATAATACATCATAAGGTTCCCTTAAATAAGTAAATTTTATCTTAATATGCATAGTAATGTTGTTGATAGGCTAGGAGTTTTGAATTTGTTGTAGCTTTGTGGGTGGAATTATACTAGATGGTAGGGGTGTTGGAATTAGATTCCCTTTGATAGTATAATGGGGGATATTTGAATTAAGACTATAACAAGTAGATGTGATACTTGGTTTATTTTATAAAATAAAATCACTAGTGATAGGGTGATTTTGATGTGGAATGTTTTGATATTTTATAGTAATGAAGTAGGCTTGAGAGGTAGCTTGATCTTGGGAGGATGGATTTGTTGGATTTGTGTTAAAGGTGAAAGTATTTGGATTTTGTGGATTTGTAAAGGTAGATGTATTTTTGAAAAATTTTGGATTTGAATTTTCTATATTTATGAAAAAATGTGGATTTTTTGTAGTTTGGTTCAATTTTGGGAATGAATTGGATGTAAAATAAAATAGTTGATTTTGATTAATGTAGAAAGGTTGGTTTTGATGGGTGTAGGAGTTGAAATATTGATTTGGATGGAAGATATTTATATTTGAATAAATTAGAGGTTGATTTGTGGATGTGCTTTGGATTAAGTAAATATTTTAAATTGGTGATGAAGGTGAACCAAAGGTTTGATTTAGATTGATGCTAATGTTATAACTAGATGGATATATGAATGCATTTTGTTTTTTCATTGGTGACTTTTGATTTATGGGTGGTGTATAACTTGTAAAATAATTCAAATAATTTTGACTATCAAAGCCTAAAAATTGATTTGATTTTGTCCTTAAAGTAAAATTTTGATGTTGATCTATGGGAAAACATGAATGAGTATTCAAGTTTGAAATTGATTGATTGATGTTTGGGTTGGATTGGTTGATTGGTAAACTTGAATGACTATTTAAGTTTGAAATTAATTAATTTATGGGTGAGGTTTAATGCATATTCAAACTTAGATTTAGATTTATTGGATGATATATTAATGAGTTTGAAATGACATTGAAACTTTGATTTAGATTTATTAAATGATTTATTTGATTTTGATTCAAATATTCATTTGAATCAAAATTGGTTGGATAGAACCCTAGGTTAAGACAAGAATTATTTGGATTTATATTTGTGACCTAATTGATCAAGGGAATGTTCAACATATCTAGGTACCTTACAATGGGTGATGTTGATAAGGTAAAGACTTGATTCAATAAACGAAAATAATTTGAAACTAGATTCTAGTAAATCAAAATACCAAAGTGAGTAAAAGTTTGATTGTTAACTAAATGCTTTTTAGTTTTGGGCAAGTTTCATTTTAATATGTCTGATATCTTTAATATTTATAAGAAATTAATTTTAAATAAAGAATAATGTAACAAATGGTAAAGCACAAGGAAATAATAGACAAATTCCTATTCTAAGAAGTCAAACAATTACACATAAAAGGTGAAAAATTAGGATAAGGTTCATGAACAACTTTTGGGCCTTTCAATGTCACTAACTCATATTTAGTCTAAGTTGTGACCTAATATTTCAAGACACTAACCATGGAGGATCATTTCATTACCATGGTCCATTAATTCTAGTTTAGAAGGTATATAGAAGGTAACATCTCAACACTAACCATTAATTGATGCACCAAATTTGAATGGAAAAAGAGGCTTTCCTAGGGTTAAGGTTTAAAAAGGATTATCTAAGGAGAGAAAACCATGGAAAAAATAGATAAAGTGGATGCACATTACTGGGTCTTATCCCAAAGTGCCCAACATAGATGTAGGGGTCTTAGTGTGTTGATAATCAATGATATCATATTTTAAGGTAGTTGTTGAAACCTTTTGTATTAGAGCATGAAATCCCCTCATGTCATGGTGTGCTTACAACACACAATTGCTTAGGCAATTGAAATAGTTGGATCTTGATTTATATAGCCCACTAATAATTAGGGTTTTGACCATTTCATGGTCATGAAATCAATGGTCAATATATCCCCTAGAAAAAAAATAAAAAGTAAATGTTCATTTATAATTTTTGAGTATCATCAATAATGTAATGTTAAGGAAAGAGCATATGCGAACACCACTTGGGTAACACAAAAAATTATGGAATTAATTATAATTCTTGAGTATCATCATCAATCTAATGCCAAGGGAAGAGCATACACAATTTATAAAATTATAAATAGAATACTAAAAGTAAAATAAATAAATCTAAATTAAATGTGATGTAATTACTCAAAACTTTGAAAAATGAAATTGAAAGAATTATAAAAATAAATGAAATTGGTTTTTTGTTTAGCCTTTTTATGGATTATCTTTGACAAGCATTATGTAAATAGATGGTTAGAATTTTTTGTTTAGTGTTGATACAAGGCAACTTGCAATGGAGAAAAAAACCCATAAAATAATGCAAAACTACTTCTCTATGACAAATTCATAGTTACACAGAAAGATAGAAAAGTGAAATTGTAAAAAGTTAAACATAAGATATAAATAGAATACATAAACCATAGAATAAACAAATTCACACTTAAAAAACAATTTCACTAGCCTATATGACAATTTTGTATTTAAAAAAATGATTTCACAGGTTAAAATGATAAATTCACAGCCTGAAGAATGATATCACTCACAAAAAATGTGATTTTTCTCTACAAAATGATAATTTCACTGCTCAGAATGATGATTTTGTAACTATAAAATAATTTCACTATTATACCTATCAAGATAGAAAAAAAAACATATAAGACATATAGGGACAAATTCACAGTTATAAGATGATTTTATTGCTAATGTTAATGGTTTTTTTAGCGAATTAAGATGAATTCACAATTATAAATAGTGAATTTGCTAAAACATTTACTGATTTTGATGTTCTCCTATAATAGAGAGTTAGAAAAAACTAAAAACACTTACAAAAGTAGAAAGTGAATATAAATCTAATGTTGTAAAGAAAATTAGGAAAAAAGAGATGAAAAATGGGACAAAAAATGATTTTTCTGTTAGGAGGTAGTATTTTATAGCTAATATTTCTAAATTCATAGTTATATAGTAAGCACACATAGCTGAGCAAAAAATGTCAAACAGTGATCTATATCTTAAATATTCATTCAAAAATCCAAGATTAAATGCATATGCAAATACAAATAAAAAAATAATCAAATGAAAAACACTTTTTAAATGCAATTATGATGAATGTAGGATTAAAAAAATAAGGGAACTATCCCATCGAGTATGCCAAAATGTATGAACTAAATCTATAAATTCTATGAAATCAAATAATTATGCAATCTTAATCTAAGATAAATTCAAGCTAAGATATAGAAACAAACAAAAAATTAGTAAACACAAACTTATACCTTAAATATGTAAGTTTCCTCCATTGTGATGTAAACTTGATTTGTTCTTCAATAATGTGGTTGCTCACTCTTCCAATGCAAAGGAGAACAGGTTGTGTTTTAGTTTTAAAATGATTTTTGGATGATTTTTATTTTCTTGTATTCAATTTTAAATTGAATAGCACATAGTTTAGCATAAGTCAGGATGGATGCAAATGACAGTTTTCAAGATTATTTATAGTTTTTTGGAGAAAGATCCAATGATGGAGGATTATTTGGATTTATTAAATGATTTAAAAAATTAAAAATGGCTAATGAGTTCTCACACATGAGGATGATGGCCATTTCAAATAGTTGAAGGAAGTATGGGAATGGTTAACTAAATCATCGGGAATGAGTCAAAATTTCTCAAAGGATGACTCAAAGGAGAATGAGGAAGTTTTGGGTTTGGTTGGGATGAGTCAACATGTGAGGGAGAATAAGGTGGAAGATATTAGGTGAGGTGTAAAATTCAGATTTATATTTAAATAAGGATTTAAGAGTTTACATAATTAATTAAGTTGATTTATTTAATTGTTTGAATTTAGATGGAGATGTCATGAATTATATTAAGAAGAATTATAAATAGGTTTTAGGTAAATACACTTCCCTCCAAAACTAGGAATTTTACATAGGAAAATAAGAGGAAAAGTTTAAATAATATTATTGAATGTTTAGGCACATTTATAATTTCACCCACATGGCTCTATGAAAATAGGTTAGCCTAATCTTTATTCTTAATGTCTCTATCTCATATCACACACCAACTTATGTATCACTTAAATAAACAAACTTATTGAAAGGTGTCCTTTTAAGTTTGAAATACAAAAATTTAAACTTTTAGATTTTGATGGTTAATTGAATGTTTGTTGGAAATGTTTTGATCAAAGAAATAGATATTTAATGCTTCAATTTTATCAAAATACAAAATTGTTGAAAGAATACTTGAAGATTTGGAGCAAAATAATATTTTTAATATCTTTGAAGAAAAAATTATACCTAAAAATGAATTATAATTTCTCAATTATTAAAATCAATCATCTCTTATGATAACTCAAAATATTCAAGAACAATATATCTTGATGTGCAATCTATATGATGTTTACCTAAAAAAAATATTTTATAGAAGAGAAATTTGAGAAATCATATGTTAAGGAGGGGAACAGAAATTAAAAAAAAAACATCAGTAAACTATTGCTATAAGACAAATGAATTGATTTTTCAAGATCAAAAACTAGAATGGAGATATTCTTGAAGAACCTGAATTGATTAAGAAAGAAACCATCAGCTTCTTCACATCACTCCTTTTAGAGTCAAGATAATGGGATGAGAGATCCATGGATAGTTTTTTATCTACTATTCTTACCATAATTATAACTATTTATAATGAGTACTTGATGAAACCTTTTTTTATAAGAAGAAACAATGGTTTTCATTAAAAATTTTAGAGTCTAAAAGGGTGCCATGTCTTGATGGGTTCCCTACGAATATACTATAATGCTTATGGGATATCTTTGGTATATAATTAATAGATGTAGTTAGTGAATATTTATTATCTAAAAAGGTTCTTAGAGATATAAATTGCACTTTTATTTTTCTTATTCTAGATAAATATAACATGAGAACCTTCTCATAATTAGGCTAATTTCTATTTGGAATATAGTTTATAAATAAATATATAAGGCTATTATAGAAAAACTAAAACTTTTAATACCTATCATGATATCTCCTAAATAAGGTGGATTTTTGAGTGGAAGATAGACCCTAGATGGTGTCATCATGGCACATGAGATCTTTCACACAATTAGTACAAAAAATAAATAATGTATGTTGTTAAAATTTGACATTGAGAAGGTTCCTTATATAGTAAAGTAGATATTTCTTATAAGTTCCAGTTTTTTTTTTTATATTAAATATTTGATTACATGGGTCATTAATTATTTTATTGGAGTCTTCTTACCCATTTTTATTAATGGGAGTCCAACAATGTTTTTAATAATTCCAAATGAATTCATGTAAGGGATGCCCTATCTCATTACCTTTTCATTATTATGGTGGAGACAATGGGAAAATATTTGATGCAATTAATAAAAAATAATAAGATATATGGTTTTAATGCTCATGATGGATATGACAAATTATCAATTTAAATTTGTGGATGACAATATTCTAGTTAGTGTTGCTGAGATGATTGAGGCTTAGTTATCAATAAAAATCTAAAAAGTATGAAGTTTCCATTGAAAAAAAATCAATATTGAAAAGTATAACACATTATTTTTCAAGGTTTGACATGATATACAAAAAAATATTAATAGGTGTTGGTAATCCTTATTTGTAAATTCCATACCAAATACATAGGTGTGTCATTATTTATTTGACCTACAAAATAAAAATTATGGGAAAATATTATTGAAAATTTGTAATTAGGGTTTGAGGATTGAAATAAAAAAGGTTAAGTTTGGCTAGTTAAATTATCATGACTAAATATACTTTATAAGACATTCCAATCTATTTATTCTTGGCTATATTATCTCTAGTTGGAGTGATAAAATAAATAAATACAATTCTATCACTTTTTTTTGTATGGTAAGGAAGAAAAGAGGAAAATATTTGTAACAAAGTGGTAGAATGTTTGACATCTAAAATTTACTAGTGGTAATAGAATAAAAAACATCAACATTTAGAATCTGGCATTGGGATCAAAACTTGTTTGGGATCCATATGATGAAAATATGTCTCGTTGGAGTCAAAATATGAGAGGAAAGTATGTGGACAATGATATACATAACAATATTTTCATAGTTGAAAATACTCATTACGTATTAAATATATGTAATTTTATTATTTACTTTAGAATCATAATTTTTGATAATTTGTCTTGAGATAGATGAAACAAAGAGTTGGAATACTTTTAAGTTGATTCATGGTAAAGAGGAAAAGTGTTGTAGAGTATACATGTTTACAATATATTCAAAAAATTATGGAATCTCTTTGGGGATATAGAATATGTGATTATTGGATTCCATTTTCCCTCTATTTTTAGTATATTATATAATGGAATAATTTAAAATATGTTGATGGCCCTCTTAAATATAAAGAGAATTTTTTTTAGATATTATAAATCATTAAAATCTTTTTTGAAAACACAAAGGATACTCTGAGATATACATGGGACATATATGGTTCCCATAGTGTTAAAGATAGATATAATTTTTTTGATGAAGATATTGTGGATGGATACTATCCAATCTCACTCATTTGGAACATATTTCACACTTTAATGGAAAATTATTTTACATTGTTATATTTCTTGGGAGAAATCCTCTTTGGATGGAATCCAATGAATGAGTTTATTTAGTCTAATAGTTTTTATCATATGTAAAACATAAGGGAGAATCAGTGGAACATGTTCCTCTACACTATACCTATGCAATAAAGGTTTGCTCCACTCTTTTTTCCATACTTGGAAAACTATGGGTTTCTACAAGACTAATCAAGGACACCTTTGTTACTTGGCCGCTAGTTTTTAAACATCTTTTTATTCTTTGGTTATTGCATGTAATAATGTAATATATAATACTTGGAAATAAATTAATATTATGATCATTGAAAATAAGGAAGTTGACCTAGAGAGGTGTTCAAAAAGGATTGAACATGAGATTTTAGGTAATGTTTCACTTTCTTCCAAAATCAATAATTTTTTTTTGAACCTATATAACTAGAAACCCTAGGTAAATATCATAAGATAGAGTTATATATAGCCAACAATTACAAGTCTGGTAATAATAAGGATAAATCAAATGTTAAATTAATCCCACCTCCACCTAGGTTTGTTAAATTTTATTTGATGGAAATTTGAGGAAATCATGGTATATTTGACGGTTGTATAATAAAATATACATAAGGAAAATTAGAAGGCATTGCTCTTTTTTCCTTAACAAAGCTACTAATAATTAAGCAAAGTCTATTTCACTATTAGAATGTATCAAGTTTCCTAAGCAAAAAGGGTGTGATATGATCGTGATGGAGTGGGAGTAGATTATAATTATAAATGTTATGATAAAATGGTTAACACCTAAATGGATATTGAATTAGATCCATTGTGTGACAAATAATTAGAGGGACAACTTACTTCAATAACATTTCAAAATTGTTTCTTAGAAGCAAATTAAGTGACAAATATACTAACTAATGTTGGAATTGATTATATTATTCTAAGATCAATTTTGAATAGTGATCAAATGAGTATCCTAATATACCAAAAACATCAACTAATAAATTAATTATAAGGATTTTTAGATAGTAGGACACTCTTTTAGATGTATAAGTTACCTCTATTTGGTCATAATAATGCTAAAGTTTTCATAAATTAATATTGTTACGAATAATGTATTCCTTTCAACATCCTTCAAAGATTTTTTATGTTTTTATATTTGTAATAAATTTAAATTTGGTTTTATATAGTAGTATCATATTTAAGTTAGTTATGGAATATGTTGGGATAATAAAATCTAAGGATAATGTAATCCTTATTTTTTTTTCTCCTACATGTTTTGTAGCTTATTTAGTTTTTGAATTTATATATAATTTTATTTTACACACACTTGTTACTATATTTTGAATGGCACTAGAGAGTTTTTATTTGATTTTAAACCAATAATATATGTATTTTTTAATTCACTTTTTGTCTTTTACTTGGTTTCAAAAGACTTGTTATCCTTGTTTCAACATAAATTTATTTTTTTCTTTCCTCATAATCTATGCTTAAAATTACACTCTCTATTTATTATTAAGTGATGTTGTAATTATAATGATGGAAGTTTATCTTACACTTATTTTTTATGATATGGAACAATAGTCACCTTATGTAAAATTATTTATATAATTCAAAAGGGTGAGGGATCCTCTAACCCTATTTCATCGATAATAATAATAATAATAATAATAATAATAATAATAATAATAATAATAACAATAATAATAACAACAATAATAATAATAATAATAATAATAATAATAATAATAATAATAATAATAATAATAATAATAATAATAATAATAATAATAATAATAATAATAATAATGGAATACAAGAATACACAAAGAAGAAAACATGGGAAGATAAAAAAATTAAAACACATAAGAAACAAGAAAACCTAAATCAGTTTATTTGTGATATTTTTCATTAAGTTTAGAAAAACATTCTCATATAGCAAGAAACCCCCATATATGCTACAATGATAAAAAAATGAAACATGTAAACAAAGAATAATATTGACATTGTGGGAAGCACATAACATAGGACATAGATTCATGACATCTTACACACCATTGGAAAAATATTTTACATATTTATCTAGGTGTGATAAGGGTTTGCATATACACTAAATTCCTAAAACATGTCATGACATGGGTAATTGTGATAGATAGACATAATATATAATTGACACTTTAGTCATATGCTACATTATATGAAGATTGATAACATGTTTCATTGAATTTAATTAATAATAGACATTTTACTTCATATCTTGACATTTTTAAGAATAAAAAATGTCTCTGGAATGTAATAGGTAGTATTAAATTTATATACTAGAGTTTATATGAGGAATAACTAGGTATATTATATTATATAATTAAACATATTTAAAATGGTGTTAAGAGGGAAAATAAATATATAATAAAAATTTTTAAGAGTTAAAAAATACTAAATCATTTTAACCACTTCCTTTAAAAGGATATATAAGAATGTAAACTAGTTGAATAAGAAAAAACATTCGAGTGAGATATATAAGAAGAGAACTATGCAGTGTAAGAATGCAATAAGAGAGAAGTGGTATAAGATGTATACGTAAGTGAGAAATAAATAGTTAATTAAAATAGTATGGTATAATGAAACTTATATTCATAATCAATAAAGAAAAGCTAGAGTATGAAATTATGTGTTATGTGTTACATGCATATAATATATATAATATTATAAGTATAACCTATGTAATTTGTTTGATTACATGTAATTACTCTCCTTTGTGTAACATTAGATATATTTATGATCATTTAATCCCATAAATTTGATAAATCATTGAGATAAATAGTATGGTATAATTAATGGATATTTACAATAAATAAAGATAATTGAGAGTAGGAAATTCAAGGGGAAACTCAAGGGGTAAACCTCCATAACCTTATATTAGTAACATATTTCACAATATATTATGATTTAATACAAACCAATACCTCCTATATATACCCTACTTAGGTTATGTATATTACATATGTTGGCCTTAATATGAATATGTAGATACATAAATTATCATATGCTAAAACTAAATTTTATGATATCCATAAGTTGGACACACATCTCCCAATACATACCATATATTAAGGGTGTATCATGCCCCCTCATTAAAATAAGTGTTGTGATCAAATTTTACCATATGAGAATGATTCTATATGAAACTTTCATCTTCCTATGTTGCATCCTCACTAGTCAAACTCTTTAACTTAAAACATACTCTTTAATCACCATAAATTTCAACCTCTTCTTATGTGTCTAAAGGATTTCTATAGGATCCAATATGATTTTTCACTCCTTATAAATATATAATAAATTTATTGTGGATTGAATAATTTTTCCAATGAATTTATCCAAATAGGAAACATGGAATACTATATGAATTTTCATTCAATGAAGTGACTCCACTTTGTATGCCATGCTTACAATATTCTAAAAGATATAATAAGGACCATAATACTTAGGAAAAATATTTTATATATCTTTTTATTATTTTGAATAAATTTTATTATATCTTTTAAATAACATAATAACCCAACCCCATACATTGAAATGTCTTTCAATTCACTATTGGTCAAATTACTACTTAATTATGTTTCGTGTCATTGTCAACTTCTCCAAAAGACTATAGAGTAACTATTATTAGTGTTGAATGTGTTTTTAGACTTCTCTAAACCTTGTCTATACTTTCATGGATGAGGTGGTGTATGTTGATGCTTCATATAAAATTACATTATGTTTAAACAATTAACAAAACAATTACATATGATTAAGTCTATGATAAATAAGTTAGAAATATAATTTAGACCTAGTCCTATGTTATAAAAATAATCAACTTGAAAAATGAGAGTGTTGGATTGAAAATTAAACTTGAAAGAAAATAAAAATCAAAGGAAAAATATAACCTAATATGGATTTATGTTTTTTGAGGACAGATGTAGACAATGTAGGCTTATAGGAACTTGTGTATTAATTTTGGATATGTAACTCAACAAAAACAATAATGGTACCTACATCATTAATTCCTAAGATAAGATTGAAAATGACTATACTTTACCCCAATTCATTTCCTTATATTTTAATTCCATAATATTTATATTTTTAGGTTTTATATTTTGTGTGTGACTTTAAAATTAGATGTTGTGACTATCTATACTTATAGTTTACATAATTGAAGGATAAACTATCTATTTTTTCTCTTCAATGCTTATGACATATATTTACATAATCATAACATAATGGAAAAATATAAGGTAAAATTAATTATTTAGGGGAACAAAAATACTTTTTAGTACATATCTCACATGCCCAAATCCCTATGCATGAAGTTGGGGGAAAATTCCATGGACATTTATTCTAACACACGAACATTATGCCAATAATGAATATCTTATATAATCATGACACATTAATCTTATTTAAATTTAGGCCTAGAACCACTGAACCTAAGAATACGTAAACATTATTAGTAATGTGTATGCATTATTAGGAATGTGTATACCTTCCTATTTATTTTCACCCAAAAGCACAAGAACATATAAAGGAAGGTAATATTTAATTAAATTTGATATTTATTAAAATAAATTTTAAGTTTAAATTTATTTTTGTACATTTATATTCCTTATATTTTAAATTTATTTAAGTAAATATAAGAAATTAGGGTCACTCTGCATCTAATAGATTTGTTATCACAATTACATGCCTTACAAGTGTAAAATAATTTTTCAAAATCTAATATAGTCAGTACTTGGACATTTTTAGGGTCTTAGTATTGAACTTATGGATTTTAAGGTATAATGTTTGCAATTAATGTCCATTTTTTGGTAAACATATAGTCATTTTTAGGTTTTTATGCCTTTTATATTACTTATTGGCATTTCTATGAGTCCTAAGTTTGTCAAAATCAAAATTTGAAAACCACTTGCTTTAAACTTGATCTAAAGTGGTGTGATCAGGGTAGAACAAGTCACATTTTTGATTTTCACACCTTCAAATGACCACTTTATGTTAATTTCACTTCTTCATTATCCCTCCCTAATCCTTAATCAATTCTTACTCATCCTTCATCACCCTAACCACTATCTCCTCATTATTTATTATCCCTAATCACTCCCTCATTGACCCTCACTATCCCTCATCATCTCTAATCACTCCCTTATTATTCCTAATTACTCCCTCATTGACCCTCACTATCCCTCATCATCCCTAATCACTACCTCCTCATCCTTAAGAATATCTAATCACTTCCTCATTGACCATCATCATCCCTCATCATCTATAATCATTCCTTCATTATCCATAATCACTCCTTTATTCACTCTTACCATCCCTCACTATTCCTAATAAATCCCTCATCATCCCTAATTATTGTTTAATCATCCTTCATCATACCTAATTAGTCTTTTATCATATATCATCATCCCTAATCATTACCTTATTGACCCTCACCATTATTCATCATTTATAATGGATCCCTCATCATCATGAATAACTCCTCATTGAACCTCATCATCCCTCATCATCCCTAATATTTGATTTATCATCCATCATCATCTTTAATCACTCATTCCTCATACCTCATCACCCCTAATAACTCCCTCATTAAACATCACCATCCCTCATCACCCCTAATCACTCCATCATCCTCCCTAATCACTCCCTCATTGACCCTCACCATCCCTAATCATCCCTAATGACTACCTCATCATCTATACTTAATCGCTACTCATCCTTTATCACTCTATCAAATATCTTGATTGTGGGTACAATAGCCTAATTGATTAATTGAATCTTATAAATATTTTCTTACCATTGAGGCCTTTGGGTATTTGTTAGTCAACAAAATTGAGAAAGGTATTATTAAAGATATCACTCTTCCTAATAGAAATACTTTGTGTTAGTAAAGGATTAAAAATTATATTTCATAAGTTTTTTTAGATGTTATATATGTGATATATATATATATATATATATATATATATATTATATTTTTTAAATTTTCATGTGAGTATAAAATTAAAAAAAAGGTTGAGAAGTTTCTTATGATGAATTATGAAGAGATGAGAAGCCAAAGCTTCATGTTAAATTTATAAACATCTATTACTCATAGGATGATAAGTTAGTTATTATTTTTGTTATTTTAATGTATTGAATTTTGGGAATCAATATCTCTTACAAAAATAATTATCCTTAGCCTTAGCACTTTGATCTAACTAATTGTATGGTTAATAATTATTTTGTTTTCAAAGTTATGCATGGTTCTCCTTGAAATTATTCTTGTCTTTATGAATTCTCAATTTTAATAACTCCATTTTAGGTAGTTAATTATAATAAATATAAGTTACAATAATTTCAGCCATAAAAGTATCATGTATGGATCATTACCTATCTTATGAGTCTTATAGTAACTTATAGACAAAAATAATAACATATCCTGATGAGTATTTCTAGGGACAACTTCTAACAATAGTTTAATTACTAGGATGTTCAAGGTGTTAAGAGGGTTTTTAGGTCATAGATTCCTTGAAATATGAATGTAAGATAGGATACTAAAGTTCATAGAGGTAAACTTTATTATAATATTATTGCATTCATGTATAATAAATTATTATCACCCATATATATGGAAATATTTATGAGTTTTTTGGGTGTGAATTGCCTAGATTATTAGTGGCATGGTTATCAAGGCTTAAGAACTATAGTTTATGGCCTTATATAATGAAAAACTTGTAATGGAATGAACTGAAGTTGTAAATGTTGTGAAATCTATATATAGAATGGACACATTTACTTCAAAAGAATAAACTATTTTTATTGAGTGAGCAACAAAATTCAAAGTTAAAGAACCTAATGTTAGTATTGGGAGTTAAATATGTGGCATGAAACAAGAAAGGAAGGATATAAATCCTATAATAGACCAAGAATATCTATATGAGTAAAATTATAGTAGGCTTACTTATATCAGATGATGATGAAGTGATTAAGGATGATAAGAGATGCTAAATATCAATGATAGAGTGATGAGGGATGGTAAGGGTAAATGAGGGAGTGATTAGGGATGATGGGAGATGAGGAAAGAGTGATTAGGGATTTTGAGGGATGAGGATGGATTAATTAGGGATGGTTATGGTCAATAAATGAGTGATTTGGAATGATAAGGCTGTGATTAGAGATGATTATGGATAGTGAATATAAAAGAGGGAGTGATTAAGGATGATGATGAATGAGGATGGAATGAATAATGATGAGGATGGATGGGGAGGGAATGATTACAGATGATGATAGATGAAGAGGAAGTGGTTAGGGATGAGGAAAGAGTGATTATAGGTAATGATTAATGATGAGAGAGTGATTAGTGGAGATGAAGGATGAGTAGAAAGTGATCATGGATGAGGAAGGGATTATGAATAAATGAAATTAAAATGATTTGGTTGTTTGTTATGTGTAAGCCATCAATGTGACGTATGTTTCCCAAATCACACCACTTTAGATCAACTTCAAAGTGAGTGGTTTGAAAAATTTAGTTTTGAGAAACCTAAGACTCATAGAAATGCTAGGAAGTAATCTAGAACACATAAAAACCTTAAAAATGACTATATGTTTACCAAAAATGGACATCAATTACAAAATTTATGCCCTAAAATTCATAGGTTTTATACTAAAGCTATAAAAATGCCTAAGTACGAACCAAATTGGATTTTTAAAAACTATTTTCCATATTAGAAGGCATGTAGCTATGAGACCAACTCTATCACATGTAGAGTGACCCTAATGTATTATATTTACTAAAATAAATTTAAACTATAAAGAATATAATTGTAAACTTAACATTTATTTTAGTAAATATCAACTTTAAGTAAATATTACCTTCCTATAGATATTCTTTCACTTTTGGGTGAAAAACAATAGGAATGTGTATGTGTTCTTAGTAATGAATATGCATTATAATGTGTACACATTATAATGCACATGCATTATTAAAATTTGAATTCAAAAAAACAAGCCTTTTGTCTCAAAAATGGCTTAGATTCTCGAGCCAAAGGCCAAGACCTATCAATCTACATTTGACTCAATATATAAATTTTAAACTTAAAATTTATTTTATTAAATATAAAATTTAATTAAATATTACCTTATTATAGATGTTATATTTCTTTTGGGTGTAAATTAATTATAACACATATGTGTTCCTAATAATATGTATGCGTTCCTAGTGACATACATTATAATGCACATGCATTATTAAAATTTGAATTCAAAAAAACAAGCCTTTTGTCTCAAAAATGGCTTAGATTCTCGAGCCAAAGGCCAAGACCTATCAATCTACATTTGACTCAATATATAAATTTTAAACTTAAAATTTATTTTATTAAATATAAAATTTAATTAAATATTACCTTATTATAGATGTTATATTTCTTTTGGGTGTAAATTAATTATAACACATATGTGTTCCTAATAATATGTATGCGTTCCTAGTGACATGTATGTATTGTAATGTGTACACATTATAATGTGTATTTGTTATAACACATACAAATTGTTGAAATTTTAATTCAAAAATAGATCCTTTTAACTTATAAATGTCTTGGATTCTCAAGCCAAAGGTTTGGACCTATCAATCTACAACTAAGTCTAAGAGTTTTGATAGAAAAAAAAAATTAAACTTCCATTTCCAAATACATTATGGATTTCAACCAAAAAAAAAAAAATATTATTAACATGACAATCAACACACTCTCTTCTTTCCAAATATATGTTTTAAATAATATTTGGACTATTTAAAGTGTTAAAACTACATTTATTTCTAATTATACCTTTTTTAGGCCACTACATGCCAAAAATATGCATGCTTATTCATGTTTCTATATTTTTTCCTTCATTGATCCAAGGCAAAAAGAAATTATGCTCATAAACTAGGCCTATTCTACACACAATAAAAAAATATCATTTTTCATTTTTTTAGGTACTTGGGGTGGACACATGACTGACTATCCATTGTTTGTTAGTTTTTAAGATCTATTTAATTGAAAACTTTATATATATATATATATATATATATATATATATATATATATATATATATATATATATATATATATATTCACTGAATAAAATATAGGTCACGAACTATAAGATCTTATCAAAATATTCACCAAAGGGTTTTAAATAATTTTAAACAATTCTAAAAAATGGTGGGTCACACAACTATCTATCTACTCTATTTTTATTTAAAAAATAGGTGTTCCTCTTCAAAATTTATATGTTTTACCTAGTTATACTAAACCATTTTTCAAAACAATAATGTTTTGGAAAATAGACTCAAAATGATACAATTCATGTTCCTATACCATCTTAAAATTTTGAGTGTATCCATCTCAAATTATCTATAGAACTTTTGATTTCTAAAATTTTTGGAAAATCATGTCAATGAGTAGGCCCCTTTTTTCCCCCCACCTTTGTACACTTAATAAATAGATAAATATAAGTAAAGTATTCAACCTAATCTTCCCTAAGTGTGAGATGCATCTACACTCACATTAACCTAGGCCTTAATTTCATACAATGTTTGATTCTTGAGTTTTTAAGTAGTGATAAATCAATATAGAGTGTGGATGCAAGTAAAATAAGATAGATCTACAAATTTTCCTACTTATTAATATTCAATCTCAAAGAAGGTAATCAAATATCAATCCTCTTAGCAATACTTTTTTATAACAGGGTCATGACCAATTATGGATCTGTTAAATCTAAAAGTATGGATATATTATGATACAGTGGAAAAGGAGAGGTTTACAAGGTCTATAATAAAATTCCATACTATAATAACCCTAGTTAGGTCTTATGGTTATAAAATTAAGCAAGCTGATAAACTAAATAAATATGTAAGATAGTATAACAAATAAATATTCAAGCAAATCTAGTGCTCACCAAAGCTTGTGGCATAAATGGGGAATACAATAAATAATACAAGATAATTATCTTCAAGACAATATATAAGTCATCTAATCAAGGAGAGATACAATTCAATCAATTCAATTTTATAACATCTACTTACCAAAATATGAAGAGCTAGGAATATACTTACCTTGTTGAAGTGAACCTATGGTGCCTCAATCTCTCCCTTGGTCAATGGTGCTTTGAAATAGGTTATTGTGGATTATAAGGATCACAAGTATAAATCATTTATAGGATAAAACACTTACCTTATGCATCCAAGACCTCCACAAGACAAGTGTTACTACTCCAAAGAAAAAACCTAAGAAATGAAACCTTCAATTGATAATATAAGAATATTTGTGAGATGCAATGATGTGAAATTAAATGATCCCTTATTTATAAATGAGGAAAAGGGGGTATTTATATCCATGGATTGACCTTAAACCCTCCCAATAATTTAGCTGACAAGGTTAGCTAGGTCAACTTTGTTTGGCAGAAAATAGAGTCATTAGGTATCAAACTAGGTGGGTTAGGCCAACAAAGTTCTATATCATGTGTTAAGTAATAAAAAGGTTGATAGGGATGATGTATTAGTAAAATGAATAAAAAGGGGTGTTACTTAGGTAAGGGCTATTTTGGGTAGTGAATTTCTTAGGGAATTGGATAAGAATAGTGTTTAGTGGTTTTAGGTAATAGTATAGGGGTGAACAATCCTATGAAACACCAAAGGTCTACCAAAACCTTTCCTAGTGCACCCTTGAAGGTGTGAACTTAGAGAGATTGATATTTTATAGGTTACTACAAGAGAGAAATCATTAGTAACTAATAAAATTTAAAAATATTTTATGTATACATAGTGTACCTAGATTTAAAAATTAAAGGCTAGCAATACATTTGAAAATTTTATGGAGTATCATGAATACTTATTAAATAACTCCTATTATTTGATCCAAACTTTTAGTTCATGAAATAGCCATGAGATTGGGTGTTATTTAAAAAGGAATATGTGGATAACTATAGACTTTCATCCTTTATTTTAGCACTAATCTAAGATCAACCCAGGGCACTACTATGGGTATTTGACTTCACAAATGGCATCTATGTGAATAGCCTCCATGATATGTAATATTACTAATTAAATTTCAATATGAATTTATTTCACGTAGATCTAATTATCAAAGGTTATTATGGGAGTTTATGTATTATTCTTCTCTATTTATAAATACAAGTGGAGAGGGTAGTTCAATCTTAGAAAACAAACACAAAAAAAGAGGGGAGAGTAAGGCAAAAAAGAAAGCCTCAAAGTCTAAAGTGAACTCAATACATTTACCATCAAAACAAGTTCCCTTTTATAAACTTATACCAATTTTGACTATGTTTCACAAAAGTTATACCTCCAAGAAAACATAGTGGGAAGAGTGTGAGGAAATAGGGGACTATGCCTCCAATATGAGCCTTCACTAAATATGAGTACTAGGTGTTTTTTCTAAACTACACATAAAAAACTAGTGGTAATTAGTAGATTAGAAAAAAATAATAATACTATAGAAGATAAATGAGAGAGATCACATAGTGATTTTAATAGCCAAACACATCATAACCATACCACACATGAAGTATCAAAGTATTTGTCCAATTAATCTAATATTGAAAATCATTCGAAAATGCAAATAAAAGATGATTGAGATGTAGAATAAACCCTTTGTAGATAATAAGAATTGTATTCATAAAAAATTTAATGGTGTTACAATAATTGATCTTGGCCAATTTTATAGCCTAAAGAGATGAAGGAAAGAAAAAGGTGAAATTTTGGTTATAATCTAATGACACTTTTGATAAAGTTTTTAGTCAACCCTTAAATTATAATATGGATTTACCTTATATAGATGAGGATGGAATTCAAATATAAATATAATGATATTCCCATCTTGGTCCATGATAGTTACAATTATAATTCAAAATTCAAAACAAACAAAATCCCCTTAAACTTGTAAAAAGATCTATAGGGACAACTTAGTTGATATGTAGATGCAACTATGAAGATCTGGATCATAACTACCTCTATCTCATATATCTAACTTCTAATTCAATTACCATGAGGTTAAATTCCTTTTATATATTAGAAAGGTTCATTGGAGTCTTCATGAATATCACCTTGTCTTGAGTCACAAGCCTCTAGTAGACCTGGAAGGGTGCTTCCATTGACACCTAGACCCCAAAGACCTATTTGATGCTTTCCATGAATTGCATTGATAGATACAAAACCACTCAAATCCATTATATGTTTTATTTGGCTACCTTATCCCTCATAACCTAGTTAAATTGAATTAGTGGACTTCAAATTCTCCCTTGTCTAGCAGGGTGCCAGCCAGGTGGAATAACACAAAGATATTGACCTCTTTGAAATAGGTCAATATTTTCTTCCTACCCTTTTCTAAGGGTTTAGTCATAGGAAGAGCCATAACCATACATTACTTAATATTAATATTCATGTTATTGATGTATGTCTAATACAAATACAAGTCTAAGGTTGGCATTAGTTTTAATTCTAGGAACATTCCTTTATTAATCACCACCATCAACTTTCTACACTTTCTATCTATCTCTAAAATCCTCTCCAAGTAATCTTGAATCCACTATAAAAGAAAATTGGTTTTATCCAAAGTCTCTAATACCTTACAAATAATTTAGAATATTAGTAAGAGGGTTTCCTTAACCTACCCAATTAGCCTTGCAAGGAAGGATCTCTTCACATGGACCTTTAAGGTCTGAGCCTGACTTTACATGTCCTTGAGGAACTTATTTGACATATCATGAGTTGCTCAAAAAATGGAAAGTATATCCTCAACCATATTTTGTTCCCTAGTATAATTACTCACCTAAGTGAGGGATAACATATCTTGATAGTCTATCAAACCACCAAGTTCCCCTCTTAGATGAACCTCTATGTTAATGTCCTCTTCATTCTCCTCAAAGATCAATCAAAGCTGCCCTATATAATTGATTCACCCTATATGGTCATCTCCAACACATTCAACCTTAGGAATATTACCTAGGTTTAAGGAGGTGTAGGATGGGTGTCCAAGAAGGTGGTGAAGGGTGGAGGATAGGGAACAGGGGAAATAGAGGAAGTGGGAGGGGTGACTGAGGAAAGCAATGGAGGAGGAAGGGGCATGGGATTAAAATGATGAAGGAAAAGAGGGGAGGCCCATGGGAACATTAATGCTTTATGATACTCTTGAGTCATGCCCACTTGAAGGAAAATGACCTGCAGGAGAGGGGAATTCAATAGAAGGGAAGAGATTGTCTAGTTGAAGCTAAATCCTAGGGTGCCAAAGGTAATGAAAAGTAGGGGTCAAGGAGAAATACACTGAGGTATTTTGGCTAGGTAGAATGAACCATTAAATATGGTAGAAGAGGTTATATTAGATTGAAAGGAATCCAAATCAAAGCTATAGTGTGAGCTACCTTTTATTTTTCTTTACCCTCTTACTCAGGTTAGCTTAGGTTGTTATGGTGGAAGGATTGGATAGATAGAAAAATCCATGAGGGTCAATTGTGGAGGAACTAAAATTAATGAGGGAGGAATTAGGATGATTGAATTGGGTAAATAGATAGTTCTTACCACTATAGGCACACTCTTAATGGTTTTATCCGTGCTTGTTGATTAATATGTGCCTAATGGTATTGGGATTGAAGGTAAGCCTAAAGAAGGCATCAGGAAGGTTCTAAGTTATAGAATAGATGGGAAAGATGGGAAAGAAGAGGTAAGTATGCTTGGGAAGACTGAGGATAAAGTTACTTTGGTAAATTATAGAGGGAGTGAAATGGGGAAAACTAGAGGAACCACTTAGGGAGCTTGTGGGAGTGGAGAAGAACATATGGGTGCTATGACTGGGAGCTTAAAAGTGGCAGAAGTGATGGGTAAAAGGGAGATGGAGGAAATGGGAGGTGTAAGGGGTAGAACCTATGTTGGTGCCTATTGGGATATTTATTCTAGGAACACCTTTAGACTATTGGTTATGTCAAACCTTAGGGTCTATATAGCCTAGGTTTAAGGTGTTAGTGGTTCAAATGCCTATGTCTAGGTTGCTTTCCATCAAGTAATGGGGGACTAACTCAATTGTGGTCATAATATTAGACTATTTAATTATGTGGAGGTGGATTTGGGACATGAGGATAAATTAAAATAGGAAGAGATGGGGCATGAGGAGCAAGAGATTATTGAGGAGGCAAAGCTAGATCTAAATCATGAAAAGGAGAAGGTGGTAGAATGCCCTACAAAATCTTCTTGGAGATAGAAGGAGTCAAAATTGGATCCTCTATAGAGTGAGCATGGGATAAAAGGGGAGTAGATGGGCCCATATAGACCTTATTTATTTTTATTCTTCTTTTTCATGATTTGGGACAATACCTCCTAGTGATTAGCAGTATCCAAGTATAGTTCATTGTCATCTTCCATTTGTTGGATGTAGTTTATATTAAGGAAAGTTGAATAATTCACTAGGTGATCTTTGATCATCCACTTGGGGTTTGAATATTGAAGCTCAACTCTCCCTATGGAAAAGGAGTCTTGCTCAACCACCATTTTTATGAGGGGATGGAATGGCTTATACATGGTGGCTAAGGGAGCTTGGGAGAGATAGGCATGTCTTTTGTTATTGCCCTATGAAAAAGCCAAAGATACCATCCACCATATGGTAGGTAATCTCCTACTCTATCAAATGATATGAGATAAAATATGGCAAGTAGAGGGACTACTTGAGGAGACCTATAATTTAGATCACTTTGTCTACTCTATAGTACTAGTAGCCCTCAATGGTGATAATGGAGTCTTAGATTACTTGTGATAGAAGGGGCATTGGGGCCTCATTTATAATGTTGTAGACCACCAAATAGAATCTCTCATAGATGTCATATATGTGGTTATGGTATCGGTGGACATATAGTTTATATAAGATTACATGGAACACCAATCCCTTGAGAACAGACATAGGAAAAACTAAAGGTTTGAAATACAACATCCCATATACTACATCCAAAAAGTATCTCATCATATAGAAATTGTCTTACACTCAGGCATCCATGATGGTGTTGACCAAATTGAAGTTGATCAATCCTCCCATATCAATAACTTTGGAGAATTTGAGGATAATATGAAGGAGGGGCACCCATAATTCATTACATGAAAGTAATCCTAGGCCCTAAACAATTAGTTAAATAAAATCATGCCTACCCAAACTTCCTCCTAAAAGGTGCAAACTATGTATGCATTTATGTCCTCCTTACTCACCCATTTAGAATCCACATTCTCAACCTAGTATTGTAGGAAATTAAATATATATAAGATATCCATCTAGGTATTTAACACTACAATAACATAAGTGAAATTTAAATTAGGGAGGTAATAATATGCCTTATATGAATTCCCATAGATATCAGTGATCTTCTGCCAAGAGTTGGGTGAGCAAACCTAGTCATAGACCCCATCTTGCACTCATATGGTAAGGAGAATGAGGTCAATGAATAGTTCAATGTATGGAAATACATTTGGCTTGGATAAAACCCTATAAAGTCTACATTTCTTATAGGATTAGAGGGTATATTCAAATTATACTCATTCATCATCATCAAAGCTTGAGTCTATGGGAAACTACTCAAATTATTTGAACATGTCATTTTAGTGCTTGAAATTAGTCAATCCAACCAAGAATAGGGTTTCAAAGTACTTGGACATAGACTTTGGGATCAAAGAGGATGAGACAATTGTATCAGGATTTAGGGGAAATAGGAAGGCTCTAATCATAGGAGGCAAGAAACATAGGGGTACTCTATGATCATTGAAAATCTAAGAGTTGGAGTTCTCTTGAAGGTATGTAGTGGTATCCATTAGTGGGATTTCCTTAGGACTTTATAAACATATACACTCAACTTCCTATATTAATATCATTTGGTAGCTCATTTGATTTGAATTTGAATTTTAGTGGGTGGATGGATTCCTCTCTTTAGTTCTAAATATAGAGTTAAATTTAGAGTGCACAATCTTATGCCACCAAAAAATCCAGTATGGCAATTGGATGTTTTAAAACTATCTAATCAAGACCAACTTTCTATTTCATTAATACCCAATGCATGATAGGTACATGGTCACACATATTAAAGGCTTCCTAGTTTACTCCCACTTTTTCCATGTGTCATATGCTCATTGACCCTCATGATAATGGTTAGAACCTAGGAAAGGATTATTACTCCATGGCATACCCTTAAGAAGGGTGAGGTATCACTCAAGGACATGAAACACACTCTAATTAGTTTAAAGGCTCAATATATAGAACATTATGAGACTTTCATGGCCTTAGGTGGCCACCTATTCATCTACCTATTTTCATGATGTGGCACATTCTAATTAGGTCATGCTCTCTCAGGACCTAACATCTCTAATAGGTATGAGGACTAGCCACCCTGACATCTTGGCGATGTGGTTCCTTATACATAGGTTGGGCTCTCTCAAGCTTTGACATATATAATAGGTTTAAGGATTGACCACTTTGATAGCTTGGTGATATGGCACCTTATGAGTGGGTTAGGCTCTCTAGGATCTAAGATATCTGATAGGTCTAGGGAATGGGTGCTCTAAAAATTTGGTGATGTGGCACATTATAATTAGGTCATTTCCCATATGAAACCCATAAAAAGACTAGGTAAGAGATGAAAATACATGCAATACATCTAATACTTGTATGTTATTAAGATTTTGATTCATTGTAAAGGGTGCTAGGTTTGTTAATCTAATAAAGGAACAAGACTGTAGGTTCTTACTTTAAAAGAGGGTCTACAATGTTATCACCCTAAATCCAAAAAAGAAAAAATCTACCTTAGTTATAAAAATAAATAATGCTTTTCAATTATTGGGGAAATTAGGATGACATAATATTTCAAGGATTTTAGTTTAGGAAAAGCCAATGAGAATAAATGAAAGGACTCAAGATCTCTAGTTCAAGGAATTTTTTATAGGGGTCCCCCATTTCAAGTAAAATGCAATGTGATAGCCACAAAAAATGGAAACTTCCATGGGAAAGTGGTGACAAACACTTAGAACCCACCTAATTTAATTTCCTCTCCTTAAAAAACACATATTGTAAGAGTAATCTTCATACATATCAGAAAATATAAGGCACTAAAGTCTTGTAATATCAAGTTGTATACTAATATTTCACCTTATAGATGACCACCAGTGTGTTTAAGAAGTTATATTTTCATTTTCCTTTCAATCTTAGATTTTATTCAGTCAATAGAGGTTGGACTAGTTATCAGTCTCCATTTAGGGTGTTAATGGATTGATGGCTTAGAGGGGAGATGGTTTGGGTATTTCTCTACTACCAAATGTGTGTCTATATCCTCGATAGAGATACCTCTAATATTTCTCATGGCCTTTCTCTAATAATAGCTAGGTTAGAAAGCCTATGGTGGAGATTACTTGTATAGCCCTTTCAAAAAAGACTTAGAATTAGATTCTACATGCTTTTATTATCATTTTCATATCTTTTGTATGAAAATATCATCATTTATTATTCTTTTCCATTAAGGGCTTGTGAACAAGCCAAGGGTGAAAGGATGATGAGGAAGCCTTGAATACCCAACTAATCTTTGATTTTCTTAGATAATCCATTATTTTCTAAGATGTCATATTAAGTGTAGCTTGGTAGCTCTATCAAGATGTGGGTTAATGTAAAATAATCCTATTTATATTAGAATCATTGGCCTATCATATATTAATATCTAAAGTCTTAATTATCATCCTTGAATTTCTTGAATCGAAGGATTCAACTTGCATCTTCCTACTTATCAACAATCCTTACCAGGCTTTGGCCATCACCTAGGGTTATTGACAAGGTTATGTGTTAGAATAACACTAAAAAATAAATCATAAACTATAGGGACAAAACATAAAACAAAAGAAAACACACAATGAATGTAAAATACATATTGAAATAAAACATGTCTAATATATACATTACCACCCTTTCCTAGAATACTCAAAAATAATGTTGGAGGGGATAATAAATAAATAGAACTTCAAGAACTACCTTTTTACTAGAAGTAGTAATTCATTTTCCTTGAAATACTGGAGATGAAAAGTGTTCTAACCC
This sequence comes from Torreya grandis, assembly GCA_037957365.1. Lineage (NCBI taxonomy): Eukaryota > Viridiplantae > Streptophyta > Pinopsida > Cupressales > Taxaceae > Torreya > Torreya grandis. The sequence continues at coordinate 493,303 of JARHVA010008203.1, read as the reverse complement.
AATATTTTAGCTATTTGGTATGGGTCAATCTAGATGGGATCAAATTTTGAATGTTGGCATTTCTTGTCTTGAGCCTTGTCCCACATTAGGACTAGGTAAAATATTCTAAATGTATTGATATTTGATATTTTATTGAACCACCTTTTGAAGGTATCTTGGTGTTTTCTAAATATTAACATAGCTTCATCATGGGTTTTCTATAATTGAATAAGGTTTAGGAGTTTTGAATCTACCTTATCATCTAGCTCCATGATTTTTTACATGAACTTATAAGTTAGTAACTTGAGTGTGACCAACATGATTGGATCTAGTGCATAGACTATAAGGAAAGGAGAGATTTTAAGGGTTTGTTTATACCTAGTTCATTTTTCCCATAGGGAAAACTTTAGTAATAAGTGCCATTCATGAAGCTTCTCTCTAGTTGATTTCTTAATGTTGTCTATTGAATTCTTATTTGTGGACTTTATCAATCTATTCCTTTATGGGTAGTGATTGGATGAAAACTTTAGCTTGATGCCATTACCATAAGCCCATTCTATGAATTTTATAGATTGAAAGGCTAGACCATTATCACATACCAAAGATATGGGGACCCCAAAATAGGTGGTTATGGTGCCTTCTAGGAACTTGATGACTTCAAAAATAATGTTTATTTTAGTTTTGAATTTCTCAGACCACCTCATGAAATAATATGTGCTAATGAGTAAAAACTTATGAATGACTGATGAATTAGGGTTGATGATTGCCATGAAATCCATCCCACATTGTGGAAATGGTATAGACTCCATGATGGGTTGTAGTGGCATTTTTATATGGGTTTCTCTTTTATCAAAGGTATGACATTGATGGTATAATAATACATGGGTGTGAATATCTTTGAAAAATGTAGGCTAGTAGTATCCTAATCAAATAAATTTGTAGGCCATGGAATTTTTTTAAAGGTTTTTATCTCTCAATATTTCATGGAAACTATACATTATTTCTTTTGCCTCTTCTTGTGACATGAATCAAAGGCAAATTCCCTCATGGTTACTTCTAAAGATAACTCACTTCTTCGGCATATATTTTTTAGCATTCAACCGAAGGGCCCTTTATTTTATGTGGTTGATTCCTATAGGTGCATTCCCATAGATAATAAAATGTATGACTAGGGTATACCATTCTGATTATAGTACTCTCTTTTGGTCCACTTAGTGTACTATAATCCTCATATCTATATATGTTATTAGTTGAGTAAGGACTTTTCCTATAACTATTTTGATCAACTTTATTTCCAATCCATACCCTTGTAAATTTATCATCCATCAACAAATTCTTTCACCCAACTCATTCTACTCTAAGATCTACTTTATAGCTAGGTCTAGGATACTTGCATGTACTTTAATTTGCATGATTTAATTATTGAGAGTGGATCCCTTTGGGGCTATAATATAACCATAGTGGTATATTTTAGGGGCTTAGAGAGATCCACAAATGTGGGGAGTGCATTTTCCCCACTCCACCTTTTATGTAACCATGCTTCCATGTGAGTAGAATATTCCTAGTATTTTCTAATTTTTGTCTTCCATATTTTTTGGAGTTAGTTGTTAGATGTCTAATTTCCATGTTGACTTCCTTGTTCTTAGGGAGTTAGTTGTTTATTATAAAATGGAATAAATTACTTTTTTCAAGGAGTTGGTTGTCATCACATGTCATTGTAAAATGTGCCCTTTAGAGGAGGAGAGATGAGGATGGTGAGTTACTCCTTAGGTGGGCTTGTGGATAAGCTTGCTTAGGTGGAGGAGAGGTGTTACCTAGTGGATAATTCTTATATGGGATAATAATTATGAAATTATCCTTGTTTGGTGTATTTTTTTTCATTTTTTATATATATAGGTGTGGTGTGACTATTTAGAGTGATGTGAATTTTTGTAGGGTGTGGCTTTTTAGAGACAAAGTCAAAGTGCATATATTTTTATAAAGTGTAGGTGTTTATTTATGGGGTGTGGTATAGTATCTTCTGATACAATATTGTTTAGGTATAGGTGTAGGTGCAATATAACATATATGCAACATTTTTAATAGAAGATATTTTATCTCTATGAGAGGTTCTTTTTAATCTTGTTTATAGATTTTATTAAGGACTTTCTTGGTGGGTTTAGCCCACATTGGGTGAACCACAGTAGATCTTTGTTATAGTTTTATTTATTTATTTATTCTCTTCTTATTGCTTTCATTTAAATATGATTTAAGGAATTATTTTTGTGATGCATGTTAGTACATAATTAAATCTAATTTCACATTTATAAGTTGGTTATGTGATTTTATGGTGATTTAAATATGGTTTATATTTTTTTAATTCCTAACAACTAGTATCAAAGCTTTGGTGGTGTTTTTTTGCTAAAGTGGTAAATCATAGGAAAGGTTATTCACTTAAGTGGGAGCTATGAGAGAAGAGATTAGATTCAGGGTTCAAAAATTTGGTTGTAATAATTTTGGTTTTTGGAAAATGCAAATGGAAGATTACTTGTATCAGAAGGAGCTTCATCTCCCCTTAGATGGAAAAGGGGAACAACCTATAAGTATGAGTGATGTGGATTGTTCATTAATTGATAGGAAGGCATTGGGAGCCATACAGTTCTGCCTTGCATATTCTATTACATTTAACATTTTAGATGAGAGAACTACAAAGGATCTCATGGATAAACTTGGGAAGTTGTATGAGAAACATTCTACTTCAAATTAAAAACATTATGAAAAGATTGTTTAATATGAAAATGTCTAAGAATGGTCATATTGCTAATCATCTTAATGACATTAATATGGATGTAAGTATGCTCACTTCTATTGGAATTAATTTTGATGATGTAGTTAGAGATTTACTAATTATATCTTCTTTGCTTGATAGTTGGGATAGCTTGGTTATGGTTGTGAGTAATGCAATCCCTACCAAGGGAAGCTTATGTTTTGAGGATGTTTTAGGTGTGATTTTCAGTGAGGAAATGCAAAGTAAAATCACTATTGAATCATCTTCGTAATACTTTGTCTATTGAAACTAGAGGGAATTAAAAAGACAAGAGCAAAGGAAACCATGGAAAGTAAAAAGGTAGATCTAAATCTAGATCTAGATCTAAGATGATATGTTGGCATTGTGGGATGAGTGGACACTCAAAGAAGTATTGTTGGTAACTTCAGGATAATAATGCCAATAAATAAGAAATGAATTGGTAAATGTGAAATTATGTAAATCATGTGAAGATGACTTAATTATTCCTATGGATAATTTTTTTGAGTCTTGGGTATTAGATTAAGGTGCTTATTTTCATGCCACCCCACATAGGTATTATTTTACTGATTATGTTCAAGATAATTCGGGACATGTTTATCTTAGTGATGATGAACCATGTGAGATAGTAGGGTAAGGTTGTGATCATGTTAAAATGTAGAATGGGAACACATGGATACTTAAGGATGTCAGACAAATGCCTATGTTCAAACAAAATTTGGTTTCAATGGGGAAATTCAATAGTGATGGATGTTCGGTAATGTTTACAACATATTCTATGAAAATTACCAAAGGTGCTATTATGGTTTTGAGAGGTAAGAAATATGGTACTTTATATTTGACTAGTAGTGTTGATTCTTTTGATTTAGTTTTTGTAGATGGAGATGCAACTATATGGCACTACAGGCTCTATCATATGAGCCATAAGGGCATGGATATCTTTAAATATAAGTTCTTGGATTAAAATAAATTGATTTAGACTTCTATGAGTATTGCGTGTATGGGAAATAGAAGCGAGTTAATTTCTTGAAAGTTGGACCCATAAAGAAAGAGCAAAAGTTAGAGTTGGTAGATTTAGATGTATGGGGACTAGCTTAGGTATCTTCTATTGGTAGTTCTAATTATTATGTCACTTTTATTGATGATGAAACTAGGAAAATTTGGGTTTATTGCATTAAAAATAAATTTTATGTATTTGATACTTTTAAGAAGTGGAAATCCTTGGTTGAGAATGAAATAGGTCTCATCTTGAATTGTCCCAGATCAGATAATAGAGGTGAGTATTTTAGTAATGATTTATTTGATTATTATTCTAACAATAGAATCTATAGGCAAAAGATGATTCTAAGAAATCCATATTAGGATGAGGTATCGAAAAGGATGAATAAAATAATAATAGAATGTGCTAGGATCATGAGGTTACATGTAGGGTTTCTTTTATAATTTTGGGTAGAAGTAGTTAGCACGGTAGTATATCTAATTAACAAAGGCCCTTCTATGCCTTTAGATGGAGGTATTCCTAAACAAGCTTGGTCTAGTAAGAATTTTGATTATTCTTTTCTTATATTATTTAGATGTGAGAATTTTTCTCTCATTAAGAAAGAGGATAGGACCAAGTTAGAGGCAAAATCAAAAATGCACAATTGTTGGATATGGTGTGGATGCATTTGGTTTCCATTTATGGAGCATTAAAGATAAGAAAATATTTGAGTCTATTTATGTAGTCTTTAATGAAAAATTCATGTGTAAAAATTAGTTGCAATAATAGGAACATGAATAGAAAGAGTACACAATATTGGATGACATTGCAGATGGCAAAGCATCCAATGATTTAGTTCAGGAACCTTCTACACAAGGACCACAAAATCATATGAGTGTTATGAGGAAGAAATGTAGGTAGATTCTAAGATGAAGTGGGAGCAAGCCATGGATGAGGAGCATAGATATTTCATGGAGAACCAAACGTGGGATTTGGTAAGGCTGCCCAAAGGCAAGAGTACATTGCCAAACAAGTGGATATTTAGAGTAAAAGAAGAAGATCAAGGGAGAAAAAAAGTATAAGTCTAGGATGGTGGTCAAGGGGTTTGCAAAAAAATTAGTTGTTGATTTTGATGAGATTTTTCTCCTATTGTAAAAAAAACTTATATTAGGACTATTCTTGTTTTACTTACAGTTGAGGATTCACACTTAGAATAGTTAGATGTGAAAACTAATTTTCTTCATAGTGATTTGGATGAAGAGTTATATATGAAGTAGCCATAGGGTTATGAGGTCAAAGGGAAGGATAACTATGTGTCTACACTAAAGAAGAGTTTGTATGGCCTGAAACAAGATCCATGGCAATGGTATAATAGATTTGATTGTTTTATGTTGGAACAAGAATATCAAAGGTGTAATTTTGACCATTGCATATACATAAAACATTTTGATGATGGTTTTTTTTATTATATTATGCTTGTATGTGGATGACGTGTTAGTTGTAGGAAATAACATACAACATATTCATATACTTAAGAAACAACTTAGTGACTCCTTTTCTATGAAGGATTTGGGTGTAGAAAATCAAATCCTTGTTATGAGGATTACTCATGACATAAAGGAGAAGAAGATAATTTTATCCCAATCATAGTATGTGAAGAAAGTCTTAGAAAGGTTTAGCGTGTTGGATGCTAAATATATTTGTACTCCTTTGGTAGGACACTTTAATTATCAAAGAAGTAGTGTCCTAAGATAGAGGTTGAAAATATTAAGATGTCTAAAGTACCTTACTCATTGGTAGTTGGTAGCTTGATGTATGCCATGGTTTATACTAGGTTGAATATTTCTCAAGTAGTGGGAGTTATGATCAGGTATATGAGTGATCTTGGTAATGAGCATTGGTAAGTAGTGAAATGGATTCTTTGATATTTTATAAGAAACATAGATGTTTCATTATGTTATGGTGGATTAGATACCACTTTATGTAAGAGATATGGTAGGAGATATTGATAGTAAGAGGAGTATGATAGGATATATTTTTATTATTGGAGATATAGTGGTTAGTTGGATTTCTAGGATATAAAAGGTTGTGGCTTTATAAACCATAGAGGTAGAGTATGTTATTTACATAGAGGCTATCAAGTAGATGATTTGCTTATAGGAGTTATTTCAAGAGTTGGGGTGTGAGTATGAAGTTGAGAGACTACACAGTGATAGTTAAAGTTATATTCATTTGTCAAAGAACTTCACTTTCCACTTGAGGATGAAATACATTCAGTTACATTATCACTTCATTAGGATAAATTTGGAGGATAACTTGATGAAGCTAGAGAAGATTCATACTAGCTATAATCTTTTGGATATGATGACCAAGGTGGTCACATTGGACAAATTGAGACTATGTTTATATTTGGTTAGCCTTAGTGGTCATGGAGTAGTGATAGATTCTGTTTAAGAGAAATGATCTCCAAGTGGGAGATTGCTGATTGTGGATCCCTTTAGGGCTATCACATGACCATGGTGTAACATTTTGGGGTCTTAGAGAGCTCCAAAAATGTGGGAGGTGCATTTTTCCCCACTCCACCTTTTGTGAAACCATGATTCCCTTTGAGTGGAATATTCCTATTAGTTTCTAATTTCTATGACTTCCATATTTTCTGGAGTTAGTTGTTAGATGTTTATTTTACATGTTGACTTCCTTGTTTTTAGGGAGTTAGTTGTTTATTAGAAAAGGGAATGAATTCCTTGTTTGAAGGAGTTGTTTATCATCACATATCATTGTAAAATATGCCCTTTAGAGGAGGAGAGATGAGGATGGTGAGTTCTTCCTTAGGCAGGCTTGTGGATAAGCTTGTTTAGGTGGAGGGGAGGTGTTACCTAGTGGATAATGCTTATATTGCATAAGAATTATGTAATTCTCCTTGTTTGGTGGATTTTTCCTCTTTATATATATATATAGGTATGGTATGACTATTCAGAGTGATGTGAATTTTTTTAGGGTGTGGCTTTTGAGAGAAAAAGTCAAAGTGTATATGTTTTTTCAAAGTATAGGTGTTTATTTATAGGGTGTTGTATAGTAGTTATGATATAATATTATTTAGGTGCAAGTGTAGGTTCAACATAACATATGTGTAGAATTTTATATAGGGAATATTCTATCTCCATGAGAGGTTCTTTATAATCTTGTTTACATATTTTATTGAGGAATTTCTTGGTGGATGTAGCCCACATTGGGTGAACCATGGTAGATCTATTTTATGGTTTTAATATTGTTTTTATTCTCTCCTTATTTCTTTCATTTAACTATGATTTTAGGAATTGTTTTAGTAATGTATGTTAGTGCATAATTAAATCTAATTTCACATTTAAAATATGGTTATGTGATTTTATGGTGATTTAAATCTGGTTTATATTATTTCAATTCCTAACATTAATGTCTGAATTTATTCATCATCTTGACTAGGGCATAGGTGTGCTTGTATAGGGTATGATATCTGAGCTCAACATCTTTAAGATTAGTGCTCATAAAATTAATGGGGTGCTCTTCTCCCTCTAATATTTAGGTCAAGAAAGTGGCAACGGTGTGATCCAAAGTAAAGGGGTAGATATATAAATCCTACGTATAATGTGGACTAATGAGAATTGGGGCTTTCATAGTAGCATCTTTAATATCTTGAAAAGCATTCTTTGATTATGTATGCCATTACACTTTTGTATCTTGTTTCAACATTGCATTCAAGGGTTTTTATATTTCAATAAATCTAGAAATAAATCTACACACAAAGTTGATTTTTCCAAAGAAAGATTTTAGTTCTTTCTTATTGTTAGGTAAAGGTAGTTTGGAAATTACATCCACCCTTTCAAGGTCAGTAGTAACACCTTATTTTGTGATAATGTGATCGAGAAACTTACCCTTGGTAACACTAAACACACTCTTCTTTGGGTTTAAGGAAATTCCATACCTTTTACATCTTTCAAATATCATTTTTAAGTGGTGGATATGATCTAACCTATATTATGAAAACATAGTTAGGTAATCCATATAGATTATTATAAATTTATCTATCATTCCTTCAAAAGTGAAGTCCATTTCCCTATAGATAATGGCACTAACATTGATCAATTTGAAGGGAATTTATTTATAAGAAAATGTGCTTACTTGGTGATGAAATCAATCTTAGTCCTATCTTTGGGGTTGACCAAGACTTGGTTGTATCTAGAAAATCCATCCAAAAAAGACATTATTTGAGACCCATTCACCATTTATATTACCTCATCAAGGGAAGGTAATGGACAATTGTCTTTATTTGAGGCTTGATTCAAGTTTTATAAGTCCACACATAAATGGATTTCTCCATTCTCTTTTTGCACAGGCACCAAGTTGGCCACCCAAATGGAGTGGTAGACTGAGAAAATTATCCCTACATAAAGCATCTTATGGACTTCCTTATGTTTTAAGGATTCCATGATTAGGTCTACGAGCCTTTGTATTTTCCTAAAGGGGTTTTGATTGGGTTTTAGAGGGATATTGGGAGTGATTACTCTTTGTTCAAATAATTAAAGGTCCCCATAGGCCCAAGAAATCACATCCTAAAATTTTAGCAGTAATCTTAGTAACTATTCTAATTCGTAGTATGTCCAATCATGACCCACATTAACCATCTAGGGATTTTCTACTAGGATGAAGTTGATGAGTCATCACCTTTGGTCCTTAAACTTGGGATTTTTCACTCAAAAGGTGGGTCTAAAGTGTCAAATTCTCTCTCCAATGAGATCATCCCCTTCTAGATCTAATTCTCATGAATATTCAAGATCCCATATTTATCTAGCTCATCCCTAAGGTTGTCTTTGTATTTCTCATCTATAACATGGGTCTTGAATATTCCCTTATTACTAATAAATTGGATGATCTATTGGTCATCCTTGAAGACAAAAATTTATCATGTTGTCTTGGATAGAGAGACATGGGATAAGTTCCATAGAGAATTCTTGTGACTTAGTGTCATGCAAAGGAGTTAGGTTTGTTGTTGTAGATTCTATTGAGTTAGCTACTTGGTTTTCCTATTGGGGGATAGCGATGATATTAAATGTGTTAAAAATATTAATTAGGTCATAATCCCTATGATTATACCTCTTGAGGTATGATAGCTTGTATTGAAATTTAGTCTTAATATTGTTGACCACCAAATCAGAGTCACTAAATACTCAAAGTTTGTTTGGCTTATATTTCAAAGAAAATTTCAATCCTAAGATTAGATATTCATACTCCTCTAGGTTATTTATGCAAGGAAACTACAACCTATATGATGATAAATGTTTTATCCATAGGGTATATATAAGTAGAACACCAACCCCACTACCTTTTTTAGAATGAGCCCCATCTACATAAATAGACCATAGGCCAAGTAAGTTTGGGTTGTGACTAGTTTGACCTATAGGTAGATTTGTGCTCACCATGTATATGTCTAGGTTTGAGGAAACTAGGTTTACCTTATCATTAATGTCATTATACTTAGTTTTCATATGTTTCATGTGGGGCTATATATCTACATAGATTTGGTTAGATACTCCCCTTAATGATAACCACATATGGGATAAATCTGTGTCCATATACACATTCAAGAGTTTAGACTAATCTCTAATGAGGATCATGCCATAAGCTTCAAGAATATCAACTACTTGAATGTCTATGAAATGATAAATCCTAGGCTCAGAATCCAACTAGATGTTGACATTAAGTAGTTCACTTATCACTTTTACTTATAACTTATCTATCTTGACCACTACCTTGTCTGACTTTATGGGACCAACCTGATCTTTTCACATATGCCTAATGGCATCACATTAGCTAAGCCTCCTAAATCTACTAGGTAGTTATGCATATTATTTCCAAATAAATATATGATTAATAGGAAATGGGGAACCTTTGTCTTATTTTTGTGAATGAGCACATTGGTGTGTATTGTTAATGGTTTTTGCTGGGTCTATGGGGTTAGCTTTTGAGTTAAGGATATCAACAAGAGATTATGTTGATTTGTGATTTGAGAAAGTTCATGAAGGGTAAATTTGTCCTTGTTCTTTTTCATATATTAAACTATGTTATATCCCCGTTTAATTTGGACCAATGGGGTTTTCGTAGGTGCCTTATATTCTTAAGGTCTTGGATATGGGGGATCATTCCTAAAATTTTGGTTTGTTGGGGTTTCACCATTATTAGCGAGATTCAAGATAGTAAGGTTATGTTTTTGTTTCATATTATTGAGGAAATATTTATTCCTCTAGAATTTATAAAATATTTACACCTAAATAATGCCCTCTACTAGATTGTTTTCTTCTTGACTATAGAAATTCATGGTTTTTAACACCATAACATCACTAGGGTTTACCTAAGTTATAATATTTAGGAATATTGGGGACCACCTCATTATTCTATTTCCTTTTAGAAGATCTCAAAATTAGAACTAAATTCTATGCAGTCTAGTTCACCATGCATTGTCATGTTATGCACTCTATACCAATTAGGTAAGGCTATCTCAAAGATGTTGATTATGGGAAGCCTACTAGGTGAAGGCTTTAGGGGTTTGTGAAGATGGTTATAGTTCATGATTGGTCTTTGATATGTGAATTTTTTGTTATAACTTTATACATTATATTTACTCACCTACCTCTATATCCCAAGGAAATCATTGTGTCTTATTTTGTACCATCTGCTAAATGACATCTAACTCATTCTTAGTGGACTCCTAAGGTATGGTTTGGGTATTATTATTTGTTGACATTGTAACATAGTGTTGTGTCTAAGGGGTTAGTTCATGACCCCCTAAGTTAAGAAAACTTAGTTCTTGGTTTGAAGTGGGATGACCCAACACGAGTTAATGCATTAGAGGGAGAAGTTGAAGCATTGGGGCATTCTAATTAACATTGGAAAGATGCTCAATATGGGAATTTGTGGTATAAAATTAGGAGTGGGGTTCATTATGTGGCCTTGAGGATTAATTTTCATATCTACCTTGATGTCCCTTGCATAAGCTAAAGATAGGTCTAATATTGTTGTATCTCTCTTTAGGAACATGACTATCTAAGGTTCAAGCACATTCTTATACATTTCGAGTACTAGCTGAAGGTTAGGGTAATAAATCATAGTGACTTCATTAAATATATTATGAAACCTAGAATTAATGTTACTAATAAGCTCATTGGGATTGATTTCGATATAAAATAACTATTTTTAGAGGAAATTAGGGTCTATCGCTTTCCTAAATAGGGAAAGGAAAGTAGTGTTAAAATGATCCAAAATCAAAATAGAGTATTCAAGAAGGTTGAGAAACTAATCATATGCTAAGTAATTTAGTGTGAAGGGGAAAAGACTATATGAAACATCCTCATGTTATAAATTTATAAGTCTTAGGGTAGTTCTATAGGAAGTTATGTTCTCTTATATAGTTCCTCTTACACCTAGGGTGAAATGAGGAAGATACCTCTTAGGGTTCCTACGTAAATCATGGACAACTTCTGGGACATCAATGATAGATCCATATAACCAAGCCATATTATGATACGAATTTAGGAGAGGCTATAAGGATAAATTTTTTAGAATCATAGTAGGTCTAGGTTGGTTGAGCATTGGCTTTTTGTAAAAAATTAGGGGGAATTACAAATTGACTGTAGTGAGACCTAACCCTAGTAATAGGTGAACTAGTCTCTAGGATGCTTCACAACCAAATATTGGTTAATATTATAAATAAGCATAATATTGACACACCCATAAAATTAATGAAAATCCTAAAATATTTTTATTAGGCCCTCCTTTTAGTGCCAACTATTATTCATTCCAAACTCCTAGATCATGAAATATGCATAAGGTTGGGTGTTCTCTAAAAGGGAATATGGGGAAAACTATAGAATTTTACCCTCCATTTTAGAACTGATTTGGGATTAGAAAAAGGCACAATTGTGGGTATTTTAATTCACAAATGGAGTCTACATGAATGGTCTCCAAGAGATGTAATATTACCACTAAAATTTCAATATGAAATTATTACACACAGATCTAATTATCAAAGGTTTTTATGGAAGTTTGTGTATTATGGTTCTCTATTTATAAATACAAGGGGAGATGGTAGTTCAATATTAGAAAATAAACACAAAAAGAGAAGTGAGAGTAAGGTAGAAAATAAAGTCTCTAGGTCTAAAATGAACTCAATGCACTAACCATCAAGCCAAATTTCCTTTTCTATAGTTATACCACTATAGATATATTTTCATGAAATATATACCTCCAACAACACATAATGGGAATATTATGAGGAAATATGGGAGTATGCATCCACTATGAGCCTTCACTAAATATGAGTACTAAGAGTTTATTGAAAACTACACATAAGCACCCAATGATAATTTATATATTAACACACAAATTAACAATACTATAGAATAAAAATGAGAGAGCTCACATAATGATTATAATATACAAGAAAATCATAACCATAACACACATTAAGTAGCAAATTATTAGTATAATTAATCTAGCATTGATAAGTATTCAAACATGGAGATAAATGATAATTGAGATATAGAATAAACCCTTTATAGAAAACATGAATTGTATTCATTAAAAACTGAATGTTGTTATAATAATCCATCTTATCCAACTCTAAATTCTTAAGAGATGAAGGAAAAAATAATTGAAATCTTATTTATAATCTAGTATCACTTATGAGCAAGTTTTTAGTTAACCCCTAAATTATAATATGACTTTGTCTTATATATATGAAGATGGGATTCACCTATAAATAGCATGAGATTCCAATCTTGGGCCATGATGGCCTCTAATTATAGTTACAACCATAATTAAAAATTGAAAACAAACAAAATCGCTTTGAACCTATAAAATATTTGTGGGGCACTACTTAGTTGATACACAGAGGTGACTACAAAGGTCTAGATCCTAACTGATTCAATATTATATATCTAATTTCCAAAGTGGCTTCATTGAGGTTGAATTACTTAGCCATATTATCAAGGTTCATTAAGGGCTCCTTAAATATCACCTTAACTTGAGTGACCAACCTTTGGTAGACCTAGAAGGGTGATTTCATTAACACCTAGACCCCAAAGACCTAGTTGATGCTCATTGTGGATTACATTGATAAGTCCAAAATTGCTTGGGCCCCTTCCTTGTTTTCTTTAGTGACCTCATCCTTCATGACCTAGTTGAATTGACCTAGGTGGAATTCAAATTTTCCCTTGTGAAGCAAGGTGCCATATAGGTGGAATAACACAAATATAATGACCTTTTTGAAGTAGGGAATTATAATTTTCTTACTCTCTTCCAAGGGTTTAGTTTCCTATCTACCTTGATGGCCCATACATAATCTAATGATATGTTTGTTATGGCTGTCTTTCCTTATGATCATGTATATCTAAGGAAATAACACACTCTTATACATTTCAAGTGCTATTAGAGGGTTAACTTGATAAAGCATGGTGACCTAGTTGTACATATTTTGAAGCCTAGCATTGAAGTTCCTAATAGGCTCATTATATTCCCTTTTGATACAATTAAATTTTTGTTTGGGTCTATCACTTGCCCTAATTGGGTGAGGAAAGTAGTGCTGAAACAGTCCCAACTCATGATAGTCTTTATGAAGATTGAGGAACCAATCATATGCTAAGTCCATTAGAGTGAAGGGAAAATCTTACATGTAATGTCTTTATGTTATATAATTTTAAGTATTAAGGTAGTTTTATATGAATTTTTATTTTATTCCATAGTTACTCTTATGCGTAGTGTAAAATGGGGAAGATACCTCTTAGGGTTTTTAAATAAATCATGGAAAAATACTAGGACATCAATGGCACAACCAATTAACTAGGACATCTTAGGCTATGAATTTGGGAGAGGTTTTAGGGATAAACTAATTGGAATCATAATATGTCTAGCTTGGTTGATCATGGGTTTTCTATGAAAAAAGTAGGGCAAATTATAAATCAGTTACGGTGGGACCTAGCCCTAGTAATAGGCAAACTAGTCTCTAGGATGCTTCACAACCAAAAAATGGGTAGTGCATTATTATCAATAAGTATAATCTAAACACACTCATAAAATCAATGACAAGCCTAAAATATTTTGATCAAATCCTCCTTCTAGAACTATCTATTATTTGATCCAAACTCCCAATTCATGAAATACACATGAGATTGAGTGTTTCCTAAAAAAGAAGATGGGGACAACTACAAACTTTCATCCTCTATTTTAGGACTGATATGGGATTAGCCCAGGGCATAACTATGGGTATTTAACTTCGCAAATGGAGTTTATTTTAATAGTCTCTAAGAGATGTAATATTAGCACTAAAATTTTAGTATGAGGTTCTTACACATATATGTAATTATCAAAGGGTGTTATAGGAGTTTGTGTATTATGATTATTTATTTCCAAATAGAAGGGGAGAGGGTAATTCAGTAGTATAAAACAACTAAAAAAGAGAGAAGGGAGATTAAGGTATAAAATAAATCCTCTACTTCTAAATTGAACTCAATGCATTGACCATCGAACCAAGTGCCCTTTACTACATTTATACCATTGTAGACTAGGTTTCACAAAATTTCTACCTCTAATAACACACAATGTGAAGATTTTGAATAAATAAGGGAGTGTGCCTCTAATATGAGTATTTACTAAATATGAGTACTATAAGTTTATTGTAAACTACACATAAAAACCCAATGGTAATTTGTAGATTAATACACAAATTAATAGTACTATAGAATAGAAACGATAGAGATCACATAGTGATTAAAACATCCAAACACATCATAACCATATCATACATTAAATATCAAATTATTAATCCAATTAATCTATCACTGATAAGCATTAAAAAATGGAGTTGAAAGATGATTGAGACATAAAATAAACCCTTTGCATAAAACATGAATTGTATTTATTAAAAAGTGAAGGCTATTACAATAATCCATCTTGGCTAACTATACAGCTAAATAGATGAAGTAAAAATTAGTTGAAACCTTGGATATAATCTGACAACACTTTTAATCAAGATTATAGTTGACCCCTAACTTACGATATGGTTTTACGTTATATAGATCAGGATGGGATTCACCTCTAAATAACATGCAATTCTTATCGGCCATGATGGCCTCTCAAGATACTTAAAAATGTATTCCAAAATTCAAAACAAATAAATTCCCCTTGATCCCACAAAAATATATGTGGGGTGCCACTTAGTTTGATACATATTAGGGAATGTAAAGGTTTAACTACTTATTTCTTTGATATCACATATCTAGATTCCAAAACAACTGACATGAGGTTAAATTCCTTATCCAGATTAGCAAGGTTTATAAGGGGTTCCCTCAATATCACCTCAACTTGAGTCATGAACCTATGGTATACTTGGAAGGGTGATTTTTTTGACACCTAGACCCTAGAGATTTGGTTGATGCTTGACATGGATTGTATTAATAGCTCCAAAACTACCCATGCCCCTTCTTTGTTTTCTTTAGAGACCTTCTCTCTCATGACCTAGTTGAATTAAACTAGGTGGAATCCAAATTATCCCTTGTCCATTAAGGTGCCATCTAGGTGAAATATCATAGAGATATTGACCTCTTTAAAGTAGATCAATAATTTCTTCATGCCCTCTTCCAAGGTTTCAGTTATAGTAAAAGCCATAACTATCCATTCCTCCCTAGTCACCTTCATATTCATAACATATGTATGATATAACCCCAAGTATAAGGTTGGTAATAGTTTTAATTTTAGGAAAATGCCTTTGTTAATCTCCACTAGTATCTTCCTACACTTTCTATCTATCTCGACAATATTCTCCAAGTAAGTCTAAGTCTATTGGATAATCACATTGGTCTCAACCAGAGTCTCCACTACCTTCCTAGGAACTAAGAAGAGTAGTAAGAGGGAATACTTGTCATACTTAATCATCTCAATTGGGAAGTATCTCTTTACTTAGGCCTCTAAGGTTTGAACCTAGATTTACATGTCCTTGAAGAGCTTGTATGACATATCATGAGTTTCCTATAGAATAGAGAGTGGATCCTTAGTCATCCTTTCTTACCTAGTCAATTTCCTCACCTTAGCAATGGAGAAAAAATCTTGATGGGTCTACCAAACTATGAAGTTCCCCTCTTGGATTAACCTATATGTTAATGTCCTCTTCATTCTCCTAAAAATTTGGTTGAATCTCCACTATATGTCTGGATCACCTTGGATGGTCATATCAAGCATATGTGACCTTAGGAAAATTCTTTGAGTTATGGTAGGTATATCAAGGGTGGATGTGATCGTGGTGAAGGTTACGGGATGAGGTAAAGTGGAAATGCAGGAAGTGGAAGGGGTGAATGAGGAAATCAATGGGGGAGGAGGGGACATGGGATAAAAAGGAGGGAAGATAGTGGCCATGGGAAAATTTATGCCTGTCACTACTCTTAGGTCATGAACACTTGAGGGGAAATAACTTTTGATATAGGGGAATTTAACATAAGGGAATAAATTCATTGGTTGAAGTTAAATCTTAGTGTGTATGGGATAATGGAAAGTAGGGGCTAGGAATAAATGAACTAAGGTATTATGGCTAAGGCAAAAAGAACTATTGAATTTGGTGGAGAATGTTAGATTGAAGAAGAAGGCATAAAAATTAAAGTCAGAGTGTTATCTACCTTTTAATTTTTCTTAAGCCTATTACTTAGGTTGTCTCAAGATGCTATGGTGGAAGGATTGGTTAGAATAATAGGAGTCATGGGGTTGGTGGTGGAGGAACTATAAGTACTAAGCAAGGAACTAGGATAACTAGAACGGGTACAAGGATAGTAATTACCACAAGAGGCACACTCCCAATGGTACTTAGATTGAAGGTAAGCCTAAAGAAGTCACTAGGAAGGTTATAGGTTATATAACAAATGGGGCAGAGGGGAATAAAGAGGTAAGGATGCTTAGAAGAAATGAGGCCAAATTTACCTAGGTGAATGATGGATGGAGACAATGGGGAAAAGAGGAGGAACCAACTAGGGAGCTTAGGAGTGGATTTTAACTTGTGGGTACCATGAATAGGAGATATAAAATGGTGGGAGTGAGGGTTGGAAGTGAGATGAAGGAAATATGAGGTGTAAGGGGTGGAACCTATACTAGTGCCTATTAGGAGCCTCATTTTTGGATTGCCTCTAGAGTGATATTTATGTCAAACCTCTATGTCTATACAACCTAGGGTCGAGTTGTTGGTGGTTGAGTTGCTTATGTCTAGGCTACCTACCACTAACTAATGCAAGTCAGGCTTATTTTTGACTAGACTATTAGAGATACTAGAGGAGGTAAATATCAATATAAGACAAAAGGAGCAACTCAAAGAGGTGTATATGGCACACAAAGATAAGGTACTACTTGAGGAGGTGGATTTAGATCTAGAGCATGAGGAAAAATGTGGTAGAATGCACTAAAAAATCCTCCTAGATATAGTGGGAGGAGTCAAAGTTGGATGTTTTATAGAGTGAGTAGGGGTTGGAGGGGGTGAAGATGGGCTTACTTGTACCTTTTTTCCATTCTTATTATTCTTCATAATACCTCTTGGTCATCAAAAAGATAAAGTATAGTCTATCATCATCCTCCATTTGATGACCATAGTTTAAATTAAGGTGAATCAAAAACCTTGAAAGGTAAGCTTTGATCATCCCCTTAGGGTACCAATGTTGAGTTTAGTTCTTCTTAGGGTGAAGGAATCTTTCCAAACTATAATTCTATGGAGGGGAGTGTATTCCTTATACACATGGTGCCTAATGGATATTAGGATTGGTGGGCACACCTTCTACTGGTATCTTGTATAAAATTAATATATACTCTCTACAAGTTGGTAGGCAATCTCCTACTTTGGTAGATGATGTAAGACTAAATATGGAAAGTGTAGGGGATTCTTGAGGAAACTTGTAATTCAGATTAGGGTGTATTGTCTATAATACTAGTAGTCCCTGATGGTAGTGATGGAGTCCTAGATTACTTATGATAGATAGAGCATTAGGGCATCAGTGATCATGTTGTAGACCACTAGATAAAAGTGATCACATATGTCCCATATGTGGTTCTAGTACTGGTGGATATATAGTTTATAGAATACTACATGGACCACCAGGCCCTTGGAAACCCACATAGTAAAATCCAAAGGTTTGAAGTATAGAATCCTATAGATTATAACCATAAGGTAGCTCATCATATATGAATTGCCTCTAGTCTAAGCATCCATGATGGCATTGACCAAATTGATGTTTATAATTCCTCCAATATCTAAAACCTTGGAGAATATGAGTATCATATAGAGGAGGGGAACCCATAATTTGTTAATGTGCAAGTAGTCTTGGGACCTAAATAATTAGTTTAGTAGAATCATGCCTACCCAAACTTCCTCTTGAAAGGTGCAGACTATGTATGTATTTATGTCCTCCTTACTATCCCGTTTAACATATGGTTTCTTATCCCAATCTTGAAAGATGTCATATATATGGAAGGTTTCCATCTAGATCTTTATTTTTGTATCATCTTAAGTGATGGTGAAATCAAGGAAGGAGTAATATGCATTATAGGCCTTCCCAAAGATATCTATGATCTGATGTTGATATTTTGGCAAGTGAACCTAGTCATAGACCCCATCTTATACTCATATGTTAGTGAGAAGGAGATTTTAAAATAAGTTAGCATAGGTAAATGACTTTGTCTTGGACACAGTCATATGAAGTATGCATTTATTGTAGGCTCTAAAGGCATCTTATAATTTTACTCATTCACTATTATTGGAGCCTAAGTCTTTGAGCTCCTATTCAACTATTTTAAAAATGACTTTATAGTGCCTAAACTTAGTCAAGCTAGCTATGAATAGGATATCTCATTATTTAAACTTATACTTTAGGCTAGAAAAGGATATGACCATCATAGTAGGATGGAGGGCCAATAGGAAGTATCTAAGTGAAGGAGGTAAGAAAAACAAGTGTACTTTATGAGAATTAGAAAGATAATATTTGGAGTGATCTTGAAGGGATGTATTGGTAAACATTATTGGGATTTTCATAGGAATTTATAAACATATTAAAATAGATTATTATATTGATGGTATTTAGAGGCTCACATCTTAGGCCCTAACATATTTAATAGGTCTAGGGACTTGACACTTTGACATCTTGGTGATTTGGCACCTTTTGATTAGGTAAAGTTATCTCAAGCTCTGATATCTCTAATAGGTATGTGGACTAGCCACTCTAACAACTTGGTGATGTGGTGCACTCTGATTAGGCAATTTTCCCCTATGAAACCCATAAAAAGACTAAACAAGAAATGGAAGGACACATAATACATTTAATACTTATTCATCTATCATTAAGATTTTGATTTTATGTGAAGGGTGATGGGTCTGATGCTCCAAGAAAGTAGAATGACTCCAGGGACTTCCTTTAAAGGTATACCCTCTATATTAGCACCATGTATCCATTAAAAACAAATATACCTTAGTCATAAAAATAAATAAGGCTTGTTACTTCTTGGGTGTATTAGGGTGACATGATATTCTAAGGATTTTAGTTTAGGCAAATCCAATGAGAGTAAAATAAAGGAATCATGAGCTTTGGTTCATTGAATTGTTTTAGGGGGGTCCCCTATTTAGAATAAAATGGGGCATGTTGGCCATAACACCTCCTTTTTAAAAATTACTCATATATGATTTTTATAGATAGGTTTCTCTTGACAAGATAATTAAAATGTTGTGATTTGAGAAATGGGATGCTAGGTAAAGCTTCAAGGGTAGGTATTTTAAAAACACCTCTTTATTGGAACTGTTTGAAATTCCAAGGATTAGTCTCTCCTTGAATCTTATATATAGCACCATTATAAGGAAATTTAACACATTGTCATGTTAATGAGGCTACTAATCTCATGTGGTGTGTCCAAGTTCATCTACGTAAAACATTATAGGAAAGTGGAAAGTTAAATATCATGACTTTGATAGGCATTATGATAAGGGGAACCATGATAGGGATCTAAACACAACCCAAATGGGGTATTTATCTCCTTTCATATCATTGACATATATTTTGAGTATATCTGAGATTACCTTCAAAGTATCTAAGTGTTTTAACAAAATTAATGAAATCCATGAAAGTGCCTAAAACTTCATCAATTAATGCACGTTTAACTTGGATGTCTCCTATTTAGATGCTAATGAAAAATGGAAGATCATCTGCATGAAGAAATATCTCATCAAAAATCATGGAAAAGATAGGGAAAATAATTTAATGAGATGTATTCACTATTTCATCAATGTGGATAGCCATGTCTTCACATTTTTGAAGGATGTTATCTTTAGATCTTGAAAAATTAGCTTCTTTCCCTATAGGTGGGGGATGAGGGATGTTCATTTATAATAATATTTACATTACACAATTAAAATTATGAAAAAAAGTTCTCATGAGTTATAAGAAATGGATTTGAGATGGGAGATCTGAAATTTGAACTATAGGTCCCATTCATCATATCTTATTAGAATTTCATCGAATAAAGGTGCATGTGTTACATTAGATCCTTTGAAGTGTAGTGAAGGTACATTTAAATTGATGTTGATAAGGCATGTTTAGTTTAGATTTGGTTAATTTTGGTTGAGTGATTGTATTTATTTGTATTTTGGTTGAATCATTGGTTGTTTCTTGTGTTTGAGAGGAAGAAGCACCAATAGTCAAAGGTTTTAGAATTTAGAATTTAGATGTTTAGTTTTAGTTTCACGAGTGTTAGTTTCTATGATCAAAGTTAGGTCCAAATATATAATCCATAAAGTTTCTTAGTTGGAAACAATTTTCATGAAAATAGCCCCAACTTGCATGATACCAATAAAAATTTTGGGAATCATACCAATGTTTGGTATGGAATCTAGGGTAAAGATCTCATGGGGAGTGTTTTGGAAGATGAATTTTATTTTTTCTAAGGAAATTAGTTTGTGGACATCTACATTATCTACTTGTGAAAATGTAGAATGAGGATGATAATTATTAGAAATTGATAAAGAAGTATTAGACTCTATAGGATTATTTGGAGCTATGGATTGAATGGTCTGTATGGAATCATAAGAATACATAAAACCATCATTAGGTTAATGTCAATTTTTAGCTTTCATAAGAATTTAATTCCTTATAGGAGGGTGCAAAGGCTCAAATTGTCATATAAGGAAATCTTGATGTTCTATTTGATCGAGGGATTTTTCCAAATATTTTGGAGAAAGAATCCTCACATGATATTTTAAATTAGAATGAAGAGAATTAGTGATTAAGTTGAATAATTATTATCTGACATGTTATGCTCATTTTTATTAGATAAGGATTTCCATTATTTGATGAAAACTTGTGTCATTTCATTTTCTAGTTTTTTGCAAATGATAAAGTGAGCTATGTCATTTTTCAAGAAGATCACTAATTTAGAATTATTAAATCAAAGAATTTATTAAGTCTTCCAAACTAGCTACAGAATGGGTTTTAAGTTTATTATACCAAACTAAAACATCATATGAAAAGGTTTTAGCTAATATCTTGGTGGTAGCAAAGGTGTTAGGTTTAACCCAATATTTGTATAGATTTATAAAAGTCTTCAAATTCAAATTTGGATCTATGGATCCATTATAAGTGATAATGGTAACTATTCCACCAATGCCAATGTTTGTAATTTGAGGGACTAGAGGATCATTTTGTAAGTGTTTAATATATTTGCTAATAATGTGCGTTGTTGAATAATTTTACCATGTGTATGTCAAGGGATGGGTGTGGGGAATTAGGATTTTGTGCTCCCCATTGAGTAGGTTTAGGTTGAATTTATAAATGCATTAACTGGTTTTAAATTTAAATCATTTTATTGACATTAATAGTTTGAAAAGTAGCCATTTGAATTAGAGTTTGTAATAATAATTGATTCTTGTTAATGGTATTTTGAATAGTTAGGTCTACATAGTATGAACTATCATTATGTGAGGCATAAATAATTTGGGATGAACTAATAGTGTGAGATGCACTAGTGGTATAAAATTGGACTAGTAGTTGGGTGGAATTCAGAATTTGTGTGGGTGTTTTAAGTAGAACCACTAAAAGTCTCACCTGCCATGTTTGTAGAAATGCTTGTATATAAGTGGAAAAAGGCATGGATGATGATGTCATACTATTAAAAAGAGGTATGAAGAGGGGGAAATGTGGTATAAGGCATAAAATGACTTGACCCAAATCTTGAGAAATGTAGGTGAATGTGAATGGGGTTATCTAATATGAGGTGCCATCATGAGGTTATAAATAGATGTGAGATCCTTACCTTGATGTTGAGGGTTTTCGTTGATGAAGAGGATCATTTCAACTATATACTCAAGGTCAATTTCACCCTCTAAAATTTATAGCAATAAAATATTAATCATAGTATAATAGGGAGGAGTCCCATAGTTGGTAGTTCTAGTAGTAAATGGATATGACTAAGTCCTAGATTAGTTACTATAGAAAGTGTCTCAAATAATTTTTTAAGATTAGTAAATATTGTCATGTTAGTTTGATTTTACTCTATAGTATAATCAAATAGATGTTGCATGATGAAAAAATTAATTTACACACTTACTAGGGAAATGAGAATCTAAAGGTTAAAAATGAACATGATCAAGCCAATTGATATGGTTAAATAGATAAGATGACAAAAAAATCCAAAATCATACTAGGTCGAGCTAGTTGACTGAGTAATAATATCGAGGAAATAGAATAATCTATAATTTTACTAGGTCAAGCTAGTCAAACATGTTAGAATAATCAAGCAAACATAAAATCCTATGCTTGGATTAAGTCAAACTAGTCATTAGATTTTTGCATTCTAAAAAACGTTTTATGGTATGAATCTAGATGATTGATTTATAAATAAATAAAATAAAGATAAACACGTAGGCACCTAGGTCAAGTTGGTCTATCTAATTGTAACAAAAAACACAAACATATATCAATGCTAGTTAATATAAGTCTTCAATAGAACATATAGTACTAAACAACAAGCAACAAAAATGTAATTTATAAGCTAATTATTGTTTGAAATAGAAGATCAAGAAGTCATACTCAAGGATTTGATTGAAAGTTTAGGCTTTTAAATATACTTTATTGTCCATTGGATAGTGTCGACCTAATGTTTTAGAGCACTGACTATGTAGGAAGTAACATTCCCATAGCTCACTAAACCTAATTTAAAAGGTGTGATAACATTAAATTCTCATTTCTAACCACTAATTTATGCACCACATAATCAAATAGATGACTATATTCCTAAGGTTAAAAAAGAGGGGAATCCTAGTCATTCTTGAAATACCATGAGGTATGTGAAAACTAAATATCATGTTTAGATATATTATATGTCTTTGAATATTGGGGAAAACCCCTTATGTTATGATATCTATAAATGATAGTCAAGAATTGTAAAAAGAGTATCAAGTAATCCTATATGACAATAAATAAATAGTTTAAAACTATTGATGCATGGTTTCTAGGGAAGTTCAAACAAAGTTAAAATCAATACTTCAAAAGCTAAGTTGTTATTTTTGGAAATTAAATAAACAAGAAATCAACTAAAAGGTAAATTGAGTTTAATTACTATCCAATGTAGGTTAATTTCCCTTGCTTAAATTAGAAAGTAAAGAAAATGGAGTAATATCAATCAGGTAAATAAATTAAGACAATTAGAACATAATGAATTCAAGTTGATTGACTTAGTTTTTATTAAAAAAATAGGTTAGAATAAAAATAGTTGAGCAATTCAACTTATTTTTTCTAGGTAGTAAATAAAAACATAACTAGGTTGAGATGGTCAACCTAGTTGATTATGTAGGTATAATTTTACATAACTAAAAATTGATAAAAATACTATTGAATTTAAATTATTATTAAAATGTATGAAAATAAATTTGTTTAAAAATTGATAAATTGAAAGTATTGAGTTGGTGAGAGTGAACCTGGTAGATAAGACTAAGTCGACCAAGTCGATGCAATAGTTTTTATTAAATATGTTAAATTTTTATTTTGAATTGGATCATATAAGCAAGTGTTTGAGATTATAAAGGTGGAAAATAATATTATTAAATAGATTCAAATCAACTGATCTTGTATAAATAAAAATTAAAAATCATAGAAAATATACTATGTCAATCAAATTGATGTAGTTAGTTAAATATAAGATGTAGAAAAGAAAAGAATGGAGCATGTCAATTCAATTAGATGTAGAAGGCAAAAAATAAACTTAGTTAATAAGTTTGATCTATTTAGCTAAGACTAGAAATCTTACAAATATAAGACAAAACTAAGTCAATAATCTTAATGAATATGGTAGACCTTCACCTATACTATAGAAGTAGGTCGATAGGATTGATAAATTTGAAAATCCTACATACATAGGGCTAAACTAGGTTGAAATTCTATATGAAGTCAAAAAAATTTACACATAAAGAGAGTGACAAGAGATACTATGGCATGGAGGTAAGGAGCACGAGGAGGAGGCTAGAATGATCTAGGTAAGTAATGTACTTAATTTTGAATTTTTTAATTTTTTTTTTGAAAAATGAATAAGATTGAAAAATTAGTTGTTGGATCCAATCCATGTAGCAAGATTTGCCTCAAAAAAATTTACAGTAGACTAAGAAGTAAGAAGGTTAATGGGTAAGGGTAATTAATGCCTTAGGCATTAATGACAAATGGGTGAAAAATGACTACATAAAATGAACAAATTCAGTCAATATAATGTCGTTGAAAATGGATGGGTGAAGATAAGTGTTTAGCTACATAGTAATAGGCCGATGTAATTTGGTAGTTAGAAGTTGACTATGTAGGGATGGGCTGATTTAGTTTAATAGTGTTCAAGTGGCTAACCATGTACATTCTAATTGATGTAATAATGTATTTGGGTGGCTAACATAGTTGTAAGAAGTGGCCAACTTTGTCTAAAGTGGTAAATGTAGTAGGATGAATAGGTTGACTATGTATTAAGTGGTTGATATAGTTAGGTTAAGTGGTTGATTTAGCTTTGATGTTTAATAGTGGTTAACGTAGTTAGCTACCTAGTAAACCTAGTATAAAATTTGATTTTTGGAAGACATAGTTAATTATTTGGATGATGTAGTATAAAGTTTAAAAAAAAATTCAAATAAGGTTGAAGAAGTAGTTAATTTTGGTGTAAATGTATTAATTATTAATTTTCATAGTGTATTTTACTAATTATTTGATGTGGAGTACTAATAGGTGATTTATTTTTTGATATTTTCTAGAGAAAATAGAGGATATAACATTTAGTGGATGTGGTATGGATACATGAGTTATTATAGAGGATAAAAAAGATGATCGAATGCATCAGGATTCATTGGAATTCAGAGGGATTATGCAAATCTGTTGGATCCCAATAAGTGCTGACTTAGTCAGCATGTTCTTAGGATCATGGGATAAAATGACCAACACTTTTATATGGGTGATGTATGGGGATATCATTGATATATATATATATATATATATATATATATATATATATATATATATATATATATATATCTGTGTCTGTGTGTGTGTGTATATATATACATATATATACATATATATATATATATATATACATATATATATGTACACACACACACATATATATATATGCATATATACATATATATATATACATACATATATATATATATACATATACATATATATATATATATATACATATATATGTATATATATATATCTGTATATATATATATATGTATGTATATGTATATATATATATATCTGTATATATATATCTGTATATATATATATATATATATCTTTATATATATATATATCTGTATATGTATATATATATATATACATATATACATATATATATATATATATATATATATATATATATATATATATAACCCTTAAGGATGTCCATGTAATTATTGGACTTCCTATCTTTGGTACTCTTATGATTTTTGATATCTTAGAGATAGATATAGAGAGACGAGTCCTAATCTTATAGACAACTAGCTCTAAGAGGTATTTTGATGGTTTTCATGTGCATCTATTTGATGTTTATGTATTTTCCATCCCAGATATCCATAAGTTGATTATTGGCCTTGTGATAGCTTGTGTGATCTATCACAAATTATATGGGAAGGTACCACTATATGTGGTCACCTTGTGTCATTCTATTTTAGAGAAGGGGTCAATTATTTGGGTGCAGCTAGTGCACAATTTGTATTTTATTATTTATCATGGGTAGATGAATATGGACCCCATTACTTTACTTATTAGTTGGATATATGAGAGATTCCATATGTATCAACCAATTGGGTTACCCCATGCTATCGATGATAGTTTACCTCAGGTTCTTAAATGGAGGCAATATCATGTGTTAGGTGTTGTATCATATACCTAGCACTATAGATTGTGACTCTTGGTGACATTGTATGGAAATCATATGAAGGTATTATTTCTAGTTAGCCTACCTGGCCTAATATTTTTTTTGTATTGTATTTCATTAAAACTATTATACACTACACATGATGGGTAGAGCCATATCCCATTACTTTCCTACCTAGATAACTAGGTTTTCCACCTCCAACAATACCATTCGTAGTGCCTAGCTATCAGGCAAGACACGTAAGGGAGTGGATGGGAAGTATAGGTGCAAGGGTGCCTACAAATTTACCTATTATTTGATGATATCAATAAATAACTTGGATAGGATGGTGATGAAAATAGTTGAGAGAGTCTAGAGTGGTTAAGGAGGACGTAGCAGTTACGGTGGAGGATGATCAAATGGTGATTTTTATACTAAAATAGGTGTTAAGATTACCACCATGGGCACCATAATGATAGATAATTGATCATTGAAAATGTAGGTAGAGGTACAAGAGGAGGCAAAACCTCATGTAGAGGTAAGTGATCAGGGAGAGCCTATTACATAGCTATGATAGATTTGGTCTATAGAGAGATAGATTTGGAGAGGACCACAACATTATCTTATTCTCCATCTTAATTTTGCAACACCTTATAGGCATACTCTAGTGGAGGTACTTGGTGGATGCATTAATGGTGAGACTATTGTAGGTAATTTTTTCATGTTTGATTATGTAATTGATATTTAAGTTTGATATATTTAGATATTTATTAGTTTTTTTATATGGTTTGGAGATGTGTGTGTGTGTGTGTGTGTGTGTGTGTGTGTGTGTGTGTGTGTGTGTGTGTGTGAGAGAGAGAGAGAGAGAGAGAGAGAGATCTAATGTACATTTAGTTTTATATTCTAAAAGTACTACATCATATGAGTTTAGATGGTTTGTTTTAGTTCAGGGAACACATCATGATATTTTAGATTAGGTGTTGCTACATAATGATAACACCATTATGGATGATCCTATTGTTCCCCATTTCCCAATATATGTTAGTTGGTTCTAACTAGTTTGTAAGGTAGCTTGAGAGCTACCAAGACTAGGAGATGTTTCATAGCCACCACTTGGAGAGGATGATAGGGATATGCAAGACTAGCAGATAGTGGTTGAGGATCAAGTTTCCTATATGTCAACATCTAGAGAATTTGGATGTGTTCAGGCCCAGGTGGCCAATCTATAATGGAAACTAGAGGGCCTACATTCATACAAAAAGTCAATACATATTTCTATTTAGAGGGGATAGACCTAAGCTATGATTGGTAGTGTGGCTTGTTTACTAGATGGATAAGGTAGACCAAAACCATTGTGCTATTATTATATTATGCTCATTGTATGTTTTTATATTGTATGAAATATTTTATCCATTAATAAATAGAGATCTTGTTTTTTATTATAACTTATGAATATTATGGATGTATGTATTTTATTTTCTAGCACATGTCTAATTTTTGTTATATGTTATGATTATATATATATGATTTATTTTGGATTATTTTCTATCAATTGTGAA
This sequence comes from Torreya grandis, assembly GCA_037957365.1. NCBI lineage: Eukaryota > Viridiplantae > Streptophyta > Pinopsida > Cupressales > Taxaceae > Torreya > Torreya grandis. The sequence goes on along the minus strand of JARHVA010008203.1, from coordinate 465,573 downwards.
CAAATACATGGTTAAAAATAATGAGAGAAAAAATGTAAAGTATTAAAGTGTAATGTTAAATATACTAGATACCATGGAAAAATAAAATGTAAAACATACTAAATCATGTTGGGAAGCATGTAAAACATAAAGTAAAGGAATTTTTTAAAACACACTAAATTAATTTTGAAAATTATTCAAGACAAATGGAGATGGTAAAATATTAAACACACTAAATCAAGATGAAAATCATGTCAAATGTAGATAGTTTGGAATGATAAAATGTAAACATAAAACATTCTAAGTTTATTTTGGAAGTATGTAAATTATTTGTAAATCAAAATGTAAGACACATTAAATCAAGTTGAGAAACATGCCAATAAAATGTCAAGTAAGAGATGTCAATGTCAAGATTTTTAGTTATTATTGTGAGTAATAATGGTATGTAGTTTTATGGATATTTCATGAGAAAATAATGGTCCTATCTTGGGTCTTACACTAAAACTCAAAAATGGAAACTAATGAGGTAAATTTAAATAATGTGAAATAGTTGAAAATAATAAGGAAACATTTGTGAGTAAGGCCTAGTCCTATCCAAGGTCTTATATTGAAACTCAAAAAAGGAAAACCCAAGTGGTATGAATAGTTAAAAAACATATTGATCAAGGAGGAATAGTAGGAATGTTGTAATGAGGAATTCAATGGATAATTCATGACATAGGTGTTTGAGGTAAGCCTTACTAAGTGAAAGGCATACTAGGTAAATAGGTAAACACTAAGAATTAATTAGATGCTAAATTCGAAAGATATTTATTCACAACAAGCCTAAAAGTTTGTCATCAAACAAGTGTATTACTAATATCATCTCATTAAAGTTATATATAAAAGAAAAACAAAATGGACCTTCCTTCCCACAACATGTTCCCTATTTCTCACGAACCCTTATAGAGATGTTAGTCTGTTGTGAATATTAAGTACTTGCATGAGAAAGTAGGTAGTACTAGATATAATTTTGAAATCTCCTAACCTAATTTACTAGCCTAACGTACCCTAATGGACATTGGATCTATCATGAGGCCAACTATGGATTTTGAGCTTCAAATAGGAGTAAGAGATGTGCTAAGATATGAATCACATCTTTTGGTGTTATTTTGAATTTTGAATTTTTATTTTTACCTTTTTATGTTTGTATTTTGTTTAAATGATTTAGATTTTAAAATTTTATGGATTTTTTAATTTCTCTTCCATATGTATTTGGAATAACCAAACATGTGTAATAAAAGTAATAAACACAAATAAGTTGATAATTTGGTTATAGGATAAACAATACCTATAGATTTTGTCATGTTATTAAATAATTAAGCTTACATATAAACTAGTATGTGATCTCAATACTAACCAAATATGTGCTTATTATGAAGGATAAAATAAGGGGGAAATGGGGATTGATGATATTTATGTATGTAGTGATACAATGACATGCTAACTAATCATATGTTAAAGATAAGGTATTGAATGGATTTGGGTTTTAGAACCATGTCACAAAAGTAACTGCCTTGATTTAAATACAATGACATAACAATATTAATAAATAATTCCACTTAAAGAAAGTAAGAAATAAGAGATAAAAGTAAAATTAAGACAAAACACGAGTTTAAAAAGTATCCATAAGACATTTAATTAAGTCATGAAAAATAAATTTAATCCTTAAAATTTAAATTAATCCATGAGACATTTTAAATTAAAAATATAAGATACACATATGCTCATAAATCAAATCCAAATCATGTAGTAATGTAATAAATAATGTGATGAAACACCCTGAAGCATTCACAAATATTGATAAATCTCACAATAAATATCATCCATAACATCCAATACTTCCTTGTGTAGCTAGATTTTGATGTTAATCATAGTCTCATCAATATTCATAGAAAGTCATGAAAATTATTTGTGACATATCATCTCTATAGATAAGGTAGTTATGCTAGAGGAAGAATTATTCTCATGAGCAATATAATATATGGGATATTTAATGTGAGGAAATAATGTTAAAGTATGTCTAATATCCATATATTAGTGAAGAGATGTAGGTTGTAGAGAAGGTGAAACCTTTGTCCATAAATATCTTGGAGAATAAGGCTAAGCAAGTGAAGACATAGGCTATGGAATGTCATGAAAGTTTTGTTGAAGAACTTGACATCTATTTTATGGTGTAGTACATTGATGCAAAACACAATATACTTCCCCATATTTAGAAATGTATTTTGGATTTATTTTAAGAGGTGGTAAGATTTTGTTTGTAGGTTGTGGCTTCTCTGGATGAATTGTATCAATTTACAATCAAAGAATTTTGAAATTAGTAGAGGAATGATTATGTTTTTCATGAAAGTAACAAGTATTTCTAGTATTATATTATATCTATAGTAGAATTAGAACCTGAAGATTATTATTGTCGATGTGCATGACAATACTTGGCCCAATGACCAATAACTATATGGATCTCATAATAAGTCTCATTTCCCCATTAAGATATTAAAGGATCAAGCTTAGGAAAAGGTAGTATACCATCACCAATAGGAAGATAACTCATAATAGGATCATGTCTCACCTAGACAATATCAAAAGATGAGCTCACAATAGGTCAATGTAATGTAGATAAAATATCTAAATGAATTAAGTTGGAAGGGTCCATATATCTAGTGAGCTTATAAGGTCTTATCATAACATGGTCAATAAACATACTCTAAAGAGGATCAATAATAACTAGAGGATTGGTGTGTGTGTGTGTTCCATCTCAAACCTATGAACATAAAAAAAGAACTAATATTAGGAACAATAAAAGGATAAGGAAATACATGAAAAGAACTAAGATAATGTTGTAAAGAAGTATGATATATAAGTGTATCTATTTTTTAGCTTGAGAAAAACTACCTAAAAAGGGATAATCTTATAAATACCCATCATTGTAATCAAGAGCATGAAGATCAATAGTATATGTGTTGATTATTTTGTCAGTCAAATAGGTATGACAGATGAATTTTTTAGTTTTTTTTAGAGTAATAGAAGTTTCGTCTAATGTTTTTTTATGAAAACAAGGTCATAAATAAGGAGGTAATTAAGAAATTATGTTAGGAGAGAGATAAAAGTTTTGATTTTTAAATTTATCTCATCTATTTATAAAATTAGGTGGTATTTTTCCTATTAATTTAGGATGACCATTATATCCTCTAGTAGAATTGACAGGATAATTAAAACATTGTGATTTGAAAAATATGATGCTAAGTAAAGGTTCAAGGGTAAGTATTTTAGAAACACCTCTTTCTTGGATTGTTTGAAATTTTAAGGATTGGTATCTCCTTGAATATTGTGTATAAAATAATTATAAGGAAATTTAACACATGACATGTCAATGAGGCTATTTATCTCATGTGGTGTGTCTAAGGTTATTTGAGTGAAATGTTATAGGAAAGTGAAAAGTTAAATATCATGACTTTGACATGCACTTTGATAGGGGGAAGCATGATAGGGAGCCAAACATAGCATAAAGGGGGAATTCATATCCTATACATTTAGTTTGACTAGATTTGAGATTACATTTAAAGTATCCAAGTGTTTTAATAAAATAAAGGGAAGCCATGCAATTTCCTGAACCTTCATCAATTAAAACACATTTAACTTGGATATCTCCTATTTAGATGCTAATGAACAATGGAGGATTATTTGCATGAATCAATATCTCAATGGAAATCATGGAAGAGATAGGGAATTTAAGTGAATGATAGGTATCTAATGTTTCATCATGGATATCCATTTATTCACACTATTAAAGGATGTTATCTTCAAATGCTAACAAAGTAGATTCTAGCTCCATAGGTTGGGGATGATGGATGTTCATTTAAAATAAGAGTTGCATGAGATGGTTACCATGATGATGATGATGAGTTATAATAAAGGGATTTGAGATGTGTGATGAGCCCCATAAATTTCATGTTTTGGTCCTCATCTATTATTCTCATTCTACTTATTAACCATGCTCTTGAAACACTTTCCCATAAGTTTCCTTCCTAAAGTTGCCATAATATTGAAAATAACATTATATTTTTATACTCTTTTAATAGTTAGAATTATGTATTAGAATTAAATATATGATAGTTATCTATTGCATTAGGATGCTTTTTCTATAATTTGTTTTAATGATGTTTTGGATAAATAGGTATATCCATGGAATGTCCTAGAGTAAAGGAATCTCTTTACATAGACTATCTTGTAGACACTGCATGACCACAGCTGTGAATGAAAATATTTTGATTCCTCTTTCAACTGAATCATAGAAACAACCATAACCTCCCTTGAGTCCAATAAGGAAGTAGTTGAACACTCAAATAGTTTTGTTTATCCTAAAACAATATTTTAGAATTCACATGAAAGATGACTTCAGCAAAAGGAACCAAGTTTGGCTATCTTAAGTTGAATCTATCTTAGATTAGAATATATATTGTTTTATATAAAATAATTTCCTCTATGGAATATGTGTGTGTGTGTGTGTGTGTGTGTGTGTGTGTGTGTGTGTGTGTGTGTGTGTGTGTGTGTGTGTGTGTGTGTGTGTGTGTGTGTGTGTGTGTGTGTGTGTGAGTGTGTGTGTAGTAATAGAGTTAAGAGATAGTAGATGTTGATTAGAGATTATCAAAATACATTTTTTCAAGCAATTGTTATTATAATTTCTTGCAATAATTCTTTATTGCACTTTTGATTTATATGAACAAGAAGTTTTGATTTCAATCTAGCATTGTGAGAAGAAGGATTGAATTTGGATTCAGAAGGAGGAAGGGCCTCCTTTGGAAGTCTACAACAACAATTCAACCCATTTAAATAGCTAAGCATGTTATTTGATTTTTTTTTATGTATGTTGTGTTTCATTTATAAATTATGTGATTTACATTCTTTCTTAGATTTGTTTGAGGAATATTCCAACATATAATCATTTATTTCTCAATATTTTGTTTATGTTTAATTTCTAACATTTCATTTACTGCATGACTTCAATATCTTAGATAACAATTAGTAAAAGGTCAAATTAAAAAATTGAGTGTGCACATACAGTGACATCATCCTATCAAGTCTACATCCTTAGGTTGACATTTAAATGAAGTACAAGGTACAAGTCCATGGTATCTCTCCTTGTTCATTTTGATCAAGAAAATTATATCTAATTGTGAATCGACTGCTAGTCATTTTTAGCATTATTGTCAGAGAAGGGTGTCACCCACTTTTAATCTTCAATCTTGATAACAATTATTTTTGGATGTTAATTATTTTTATTTCCAAATATTTTTTGTTCTTTAGATTAAATATTTATTCTTTTCATAATTTAAATTTCCCTTTTTTTGCAAGTAGGATAGTGAAAATTTTCAAAACCCCCATATTACTAACCCTATGCAAGTAGGGTGGGCAAAAAGTTTTTAAAAAAAGTGGTTGACATATGAAAATAAAAGGGGATTATATAAGAATTTTTTTCCTGAATTATTAATAACTACTTCAAGATCATAAATTCATCCTACAAAAACTAAGGAACATGAAGGAATTCCTAACGATGATTTACAGTTTTCAATAGAATAGGTAGAGAAGGAACAACTTTTAGCTAAACTGGTAGCACAAAATGGATACCTTGAGGAGGCTCATACCTATGGAAGATACCTACATGTACCACCTTTGAGAATTCCCATCTTATCACCTTATACTTATGAATCTAAAGTTTTCTTCCCTCTGGCACCTAAATTTCTTCCTAAGGAAGCATTCAAGGCTATTTTTGCCCCTAGAAAAAACACTAGGCTAATAAAATCTTCCAATTTAGAGAGAATCTTTGTCAAGACACTAGTTGAATCTTTTGAAATCTCCACACCATCTTCATTGTATAGGAATCCATACATTTCTAAGGAAAAAGATAAATTTTCCATCTTCTACACCCTAAGAAATAAAAGAATTAATAGGAATTTTGAGTAGTGGGTAGCAACAACCTCTCATGTACCAACAGAAAGAGTATTCATGGGGGATCACTAGGAAGAAAACACTACCAATAATTTTTCTACTTTTGAATTTCCTATTCTTACTCCTAATGAAAATTCACCCATGAAGAATATTCCTCACTCTACCCTCCCTACTTTTAGGGGAAAAGCATATAAGGACCCAAAAACATTTCTTTTTGAGGTTGACATCTTATGAAGTAGCTATGATTATAATTAAGATGCTCAAAAACTCAAATTATTTCCAGAAACACTCAAAGATGTAGCACTTAGATGGTTCATGGGACTTGGAAAGGATGTTATTTCTACTCGGAAATAAATTAAATAAAAGTTTTTGATGAAATACCAAGATTATTGTAGGGTCAAAAACTACATGAGAGATGACATATTTTGAATGACATAATCGGATGATGAGTCGCTAAAAGAATATATGGAAAGACTTTTTTTTAGCCTACAAAACTCTAAGTAGACTACAATGGATAAGGAATCAGTCAAGTTGATATTCTTGAAAGGAATTCAAGATAATTATCTAAAGACACTAGATATAATGTTTGGTTGTGATGTTTCTACACTACCCTTTGATGAACTTATAGTTCTATGTACAAACTACTACAAATCAACCATGAGTAAAAGTAGGGGTATAACCCTTCCTGTAGCTCTACAACAAGACTATATAAAGGTAAAGTCAACAACCCACTATAAAACATGAAGAAAAATATTATCAACCACATATTTACTTGGCTTGATACATTACATGCATGGAGGAAACAAGAAGAAATTGAAAAATCCTTAGCCTCATATTGCCTTGAATGCAAAAAGAAGAAGGTGGATTGCACATGCCATTTTATGAAATCTCAGATAGTTATCATAAATAAGGAGAATCTTGATATAATGGAGTTATATGCCATAGGATAAGATGAGAATAAAATGTTTTTCATGGCTTAATGGAAACCATGCATAAAAATACTAGGTATGCCATCAAAATTTAGGTTTGTAAGTTCTCAATTCTCAAATAATCATCAATATGGTTCTTGGATGAATATACCCAATCAAAATTGGTCTCAAAAAAATTGGTAGCTATCCTAGAATTAGCTATGGATGTAACAAAATGGACAAAAACCTCAACTGGGGAAATTCCAAAACCAATAATGGTTCTATCCCTTTAATCCATGCCAACAACAATGGAGAGGTAATCAAGGCTTTCCCTAACAAATACAACAACAAAAAAATAATAGGACATAATTCCAAACACAAAAAAACCTATTAAAACCACTAAATTACCTTCCCAACCCATCCCAAAACCTACTAATAAGTTGGTTCAACCAACACAACCCACTAAAATAATTCAATATCCAACATACACCTTGTATATCAATCAAGTTCAACCTCACTCAAGTTATGTTCTTCCACAACCCACCTCACCCATAATCACAAAACACTTTGAAATATCCCCACTCCATACTAATCCATAGCCACCCATGGTCAATCTTAAGCCAAGTCCATTATAAAATAAAAAATAAACTAAAAATCCTCCTTTTCTAGAGAGATTGAACATATCACGTCCTGAACTAGAGTTTGAATTTGATATTTTAGGACAACTCAAGAATGTGTGCATAAAAATCCCACTCTTTCAATAAATAAAGGATGTTACTATCTACAATAAATCTATTAGAGAGCTATGTTTGAAAAAACTGAGAAGAAAGAAGGATCCTGAAATAATCTAGGTCACTAGCTAACTAGTAGATATTATGTTGGGGAAACATAGTTCCCCCAAAATATTATGATTTGGGAAGTCTTATAGTTAATGTTAGCATCCATGACCAACCCATCTCCAATACTTTAATTTATTTGGGTGTATCCATCAATGTGATGACCATGGAGACCATGTAATAGCTAAAACTTACCGCTCTTCATCCAACACCCACCATCCTCTAGATGGCTGATAGATCAACTTTTAAGCTTGAGGGGATTTTTGAGGACCTTTTTATCATTATGGAATCTTGGAAATATCTAACAAACTTTATTAATCTACAACTAGAAATAAATTTTTGGGGTTATCCTCTCATCTTTGGACACCCATGATTCATCCATTGTTAATGCTTTTATTGGCTATAGGTCAGGAAAAATCCTAATTTCCAATGGAAATGACACCAAGAAATTGGTTTTGTATCCACTAGATAAGCCTTCCTAGAATGATGGATCAACCTCTTATATTAATGACTTTGAGGAAGTTGTCTCCTTGCATACTCTCTGCATAATTGACTAGAGTCTATCTCTACAAGCATAAGAAGAAGACACTATCCTTATTGGTATCCTAAAAAACACCTATCGATAGGATCCTATAGCCACCAACATGTTAGAATGTACACCATTCTCTCTTCATAATACCTTTCTTGAGAATAATATTGATGAAAATATAAGAGACATTTGGACATTCCATCAATTGGTTCCCCATTAATGTAGCTATGTTATTTTAATCATCAACATAAAAAACATGCTTTCTTTAATAAAACATTTAGACATTCTAACAAACAAACCTATCAACATCATCACCTCCTTAACACCCCAACAAGAAAGTCAGTTACTTATAATGTTGAGAAATCACACAAAAACATTTGCCTAAGATTACCATGGCATGAGAGGAATACCCCCATATTTATGCATGCATCACATTTACATTAAAGAAGAATGCAAACCTATTTTTCAACCGCAACAATGAATGAATATTGTAGTTAAAGATATTGTCAAAACTGAGTTGTAAAAAATCTTGGATGTAGGATTTATTTATCCTATTTTGGATATCTAGTGGGTCTCTCCCTTGGCCATTGTCCCTAAGAAAGGGGTAAATGGTGTAAATGCATTGATTACAAAGAATTAAATGTTTCTATTAGGAAAGATCAGTTCCCTTTCCATTTATTAATGAAGAGTTAGATACATTAGTATGGAAAAATTAATTTTCCTTCTTAAATGGATACAATGGTTAAAATTAGATATAAATTTCTCCACAAGACCAAGAGAAAACCACTTTTACTTGCCTTTGGGGAACATATGTCTATTAAATCTTTCCATTTGGTCTTTGCAATGCCCTAGTTACTTCTCAAAGGGATATTTTGAGCATATTTTATAATATTTCCCATGACTATATTGAAATATACATAGATTATTTCACTATATATGGGTAAACATTCAAAGAAACACTCACTAACCTAGAGAAAGTTTTTTAATGTTGTTAGGACCACCAATTATCTTTGAACAATGAAAATTGTTACATACTTATGACTGAAGGGATTGTGTTGGGGCATCACATATCCCTTGATAGAATTAAAGTTGACCCAACAAAGATAAGTATCATTAAGGATCTATCCACACCAAAGAAGCAAAAAGATGTTAGAATATTTTTAGGAAATGCTAGTTATTATAGATGATTCATCAAATATTTTAGTAAAATTTCCATCCCATTATTTTTATTGCTTACTAAAGATGTTGAATTTACATGGACTAATGATTTTTAAACTATATTTCAATAATTAAAGAACCTTCTCATAAGAACTCTTGTTCTGAGAGGGCCTGATTGGAAAAGCCTTTTCACATTCACATAGATCATGTAATAATCAAGGATTTAATGAACAAACCTATTGTAATAGGTAGGATAATTCATTGGTTAATTTTTCTACAAGAGTTTGATATTACCATTATGGATAGACTAGGTAAGGATAATGCAGTAGCAAATTTTCTATCTTTATTGCAAAATGATAATCATAGTCCTATTATTGATGATTCTTCTCCTGATGAATATTTATTTGTTGTAACAATTCAATATCCTTGGATCATAGATATTGATAACTATCCTGCTGCAAGATCAATCCCACAACATTTTACACCTAGGGATAAACAACATTTGATCTAAAAGAGAAGACATTATTCCTAGATTTCAAGATATCTCTTTATCACTGGACCAAATTTAGCTATGATAAGATGTATCTAAGAAGATGAAGCTTATGACATTATTAGAGCCTACCATGATGAATCCTGTGGGGGTCATTTTACTACCAAATGGATTGCCATGAAAGTACTCACTACCAAATATTAATGGCCTTCTTTTCATAAGTATTCCATGATGTATACCTGTAGATGTGATCAATGCCAATGTATCAGAAAACCTACTCACTCTGATGAAATGCCATTACAACCACAAATAGTTCTAAAACCCTTTGACAAATGAGGACTAGATTTTGTAGCTCCCATTTATCTTAAATCTAATAAAAAATAATACAACTAGTATGCATTGATTATGTCAACAAATGGGTAGAGGTTAAAGCCTTAACCCATGCCCAAGATGAGAAAGTAGCTGAGTTTCTATATGAATAAATCTTCATGTTCTATGGAGTACCAAGAGAAATAGTCATAGACCAAGGCCCATAGTTCACATCAGACCTCATAATTGTAAATGAATATGAAATCAGCCACAAAAATTCTACCCCTTATCATGCTCAAGAAAATGATTAGGTGGAAGTGACAAATAGAGATTTGGAAAATATCCTCATTAAGCCTATCAGCCTAAAAAGATAAGATTGGTTAACTCATCTTATAAAAGTAATTTATGATTGTATAATCACATGAAAAACTACAATTGGTTTCAATCCATATGAACTAGTTTATGGTAAAAATCCTATTCTACCCATTGAGTTCAAACATAAAACATTAAGAACACTTGATTTTGGATAAGATCTTTCCCAAGAACAACAAGACAATATCATGTAGATAAATGTACTTGATGAACTAAGAAAGGAAGCACTTCATCACACTAAAATAGTGAAAATACAATGTGTGGGTTGGTATGATAGGAACATCAAGACTAATAATTTCCACCCTGATGACTAGGTACTCCTTTTTTACTCTAAATACAAGGATTATAAATGAAATTTTTAGTTTAGATGGGTTGGACCTTATGAGATCGAATAATTTTTTGACAATGGAGCTATAAATCTCATGACCATTAACTCTATTAAGTTCTTACTACTTGTTAATGGCCACATGATCAAGTTGTATAAGAAACCATTTTCCAAGGAAACTCTCACTCACTAACTTTTTGAAGAAAAACATCCATCTCTTCTTCATGAAGCAAATAAAAATGTTCCTATAGCCAAAGGGTATTTATATCAACCCTTATCTAATACTTTCTAAGAGTAATAAAGCTTCCTATGGCCAAGAATAAGTCATTCACAATGGCTTGGTTCAGGCTAAATAAAATCCTACCTCCTAGATTCTTATGATTTAAAATGATTTTCGAATAGAAAATATAAAAAAAATCAAAAAATTTAGTAATGAAAACCTTGGGCATTGCTAACAGATGTTGTCTCAAAAAACCAGGTCATTGGTTGATCGACATTTGTTAAAAAAAATAAAGAAATAAAGAGAAAAGGCACTATTATAATAAAAAAAATTGTTTTCATTTGTTTTTACTTATATATTCATTCCCTTGGAGTAGAAATATATTTTATTTATTGCTACAAGATGCAAAATTTGTTATAGGATAAAACTTATTGCTACAAGAAACATTTTTTGCTATAGGATGTATTCTTATCATTCCATCCTACATAATTTTTTTCTCTCGATCAAACATCAACATATGCCAAGATCACCACTTCGAATCATCATTTTTGAATTAATGAAAGGTATTCCTACAAGTAACAAGGTAATTAGTTTATATTTATTTCATACCATATATTCTAATTATTATTAATATTATGGTACCTAATGCTATTAATGTTTCACCATATCTTCTCCTTATCATGCTAACTCACCTTATCTTCTCCTTCACTAATTGATGTAACCTTTGACATGCTACTACCACCACTCTTTATTATTTCCACAATTCATTTTGTGCATGTCAGCTTTGTCCCTTGAGTACAAGTGAAATTTTAAGTTTGGGGGGATATTTTCCATAATTTAAACAGATTTTTTTGCTCTAAAAGTAAAAATCACAAATATTTCACCAAAGCCACAAAATATTTACTACAAGAACATAGCCTATAACTCAAATTTCATCTTTAAATATGGGAGGGGACTTACTTAAGCATGAAATTCTTGATATCACCATTTAAACAATAGCCCAAACATATTATCCTTGTTCTAAAATATAGGATGGGTATAGTATTTTGAGAGGATAGAGGCCTTATATAATAAAATTGTAGAAGAATTCAATGGTTCATTGCATAACAACCTAACAATAATAAGAGGAATAGATATAAATATGATAGAGATTATCATTAGTAGAGTAATGGGATTAACACAAATGAGGGAGGCATGTCAAGAAAAATTTGATGTGGAGGTAGAGAGGAAAAAATTCATCAAAGGAAATGAAAACCTAGAAACATCAAAATAGGGCACTACATGGTTATCTTTACCAGGATGATGGGCCAAATATTTTAAAATTTTCTATAGATATTTGACTTATGAAGGGAGGTATTACATGTTGCATGGCATCCATTTCAATTTCATGAATCATTTATAACATGGTATAGATATAAAATTCCCCAAGTATGTTGGACGCATTTCAAAAATGTAACTCCAAAGCTCTCTTCCATCATTGTTTAATCTAATTTATTATTCAAGACTATTTTCAAGGGACTAGACCCAACATAAGTTGGGAAGAATTTCTCCAAGTACCAAGAAATGTAGAAAGTGATAGAGAAGGAAATGAAATAAAAGAGGAAATAGATATAAAGGAATAAATATTAGAAGAAGTATTTCCTACAGCTCAAAAATAACCTATATGATAAGATCTTCCTATAGAAACATAAGAACCTATAGCAAGTATTGAAGAAAGGACTTCCATGGGTAGGGAATCCAGAGGAAAAATCAAGAAACTCTTTCTCTAGCCTAATTTAGAGCAGTCTAAGGATGAACTTCCACCTTCTCTCAAAAAGTCCAAGGTAACCTCTACTCCTCATAGATCTCACAGACTGAGAATAAAAATGAGAACTAAACCTTCTTCTATTATTGAAATTAATGAAGAATAAAGAGAAAAATAGACTTCTAGTAGTGATGAATCTCTAGAGGCTGAAACAAATAAGGGTGAATGTTCCCTAGAATATAATTAGGAGGTAGAACAAGTAGAGCATAGTATTAAAGAGTTACATGATGAACCAATGTATGAGGAAGTATAACAAATGGATCAACCTATTATACAAATATAATTTACTAATCTTGAGCAAGCCCTACAAGAAATTGAGAGATTAAGAAAGTAGCTATAGGATTAGTCTAGAGGAAGATTGAATGCACTTGCTACATTAGATTTTTAGTTTCAACCCCCTACTGATGACCATCTTACAAGCATTTTTTCATAACCTTCTATAGAGGTAAATCAATAGTAAGAACCTACAACCACCCAATAAGTCAAGTATCATTCCTCATTTGCAATATCTTCTAAATTGATGAATTGGATGGATAGTTAGTTTTAAATTTTGAAGGAATTAAGAAAAGAAAATAAGAAATTGAAATAAGAGAATAAGTTGAAGGAAGAAATAATATCCAAACTAAAGTATACAATTAAATATATGGTTGGTCTTACCTAAGAGCTCCTTGACTATAAGCCTCCTATAAGAGTTTATTTAGTCTACCTTAAGGAGTAATGACATAAGTTCAAATTTATGATAATTTATTATGACATTCCTCATGAAGTCATTGATCCTCTCTCCTTATTTTTTATCCATAAATAAAGTTCATAGGAAGAACAAACACAATTGTGTGAGTTCTACCTTCACAATTATATTGTTCCTTATGATAGAGAGTGGAACCCTAATATATATGTTGGAGATGTAAAAATAAATGCATTAAAATTTGACTTAGGATATATATATATATATATATATATATATCTATGTGTGTGTGTGTGTGTGTGTGTGTGTGTGTGTGTGTGTGTGTGTGTGTGTGTGTGTGTAGAAATAGAATTTAGAGATAGTAAATGTTGATTAGAGATTATCAAAGTATATTTTGTCAAGTAATTGTTATTGTAACTTATTGTAGCAATTCATTGATGTACTTTTGATGAATATAATATCATTTGAATGTTATGCTCAACATTTTTAGACAATGCTTTTCATCATTTGAAGAAAACTTGTGTCATTTCAGATTGTAATTGTTTAAAATTGATAAAATTAGCAAAGTTATTTTTAGGAATATCACTATCTTGGAATTGTTAAACTAATACATTGAATAAGCATTCCAAACTAGCTATATAATGGGCTTTATATTTATTATAACAATCTAAATCATTAATTGAAAAGGTTTTATTTAATATATTAGTGGAAACATAGGTGTTCATTTTAACCTAATATTTGTATAAATTTCTAAAATTATTCAAATGCAAATCTCGATCTATGGATCCATTATAAGTGATAGTGGGAACTATGCCACCTATGTCAATGTTTGAAATTTAAGGAACTAGATGTTCACTTTGTAAGTGTTTAATAGATTTCTTAATAAATGGGGGATTGGTATAAGGTATATGCATACAAATTTGATTTCCTTATTAGGCTTGCTAATTTTGATACTGATTTCCATTTAATTTTGATTAATAATTTGCTAATTAATTCCTTTCATCATTATTTCATCTAACATTACCTATTCCCCCTATTAAATAATTCAATACCCTTTATATATCTATACTAACATTAATATTTCATGTCCAATATTAATTTTCTTATTATTTCTTATTAACATCCCATTTATCACCTAAATCCCTCTTATGCCCACTTTTAAATTTTAAATTCATAAAATCTCACCTATTCCTAGGATTCTCTACAAGCCTATCCACTAGCCATGCCATCATCACTTAATTACCCTAGTCTAAACCTCTAATAATCATCATTAGATTACCTAAAGTAATCTAGAACTCTCTACCATCCTTCTCTAGAGATTTCTCTCTCTTGAGAATTATAAGGAATTTTAAATTCCTTAGAATTCCCTCCTTCCTCTCTATAGTCTTCTTCTCTAGAGGATCCCAATGAATTTTTAATTCATTGGAAAATACTTATCCTTACTCTATTTAAACCAACCCATCCTACATTAAACAAACTAGGGAATATATGATCCTCTCATGCCAAACTAGTCTACTTATCAAAGTCATCAAGCCAATATCATATTGCCATAAAATTTGAGTCTATCCATAACAATCTAACATATAATAATATTTAACCTTAGTATTGTTTTGTCTTAATATTTTTTAAAGCATAAAATTGGTGAAGATATAGAAATAATGCATTTATAATATTTTCATTTGAATTGCATTTTTATTTAATTATCTTCAAATTAAAAGTATGTTAGAATTTTGGATAGGATAGTGATAAGTTTATACAAATCAATCAATTGGAACAAAATCTTTGAATTATAATTTGGTGACCATAGTGGGAGACCTCTTTTGTGCTAATATTGTGTGTGAAGTGTGATTTTGAAGCTTCCATGAAAGATTTATGATAAATTTGGGGCTAAAAATTTCAAAAAACTTGTCCTCTAGGCGAAACACAATTTTGCTTTACAAAAAGTGATTTTGCATTTGTAGTTTTGAGGTTGAAAGTGGTGATTTTGACATAAACCACCAACCTAACCACTAGATATTAGGGTAACTTATCCATTTTTGTATTTTAATCAAAATCACTTCTCATAATTTGGGATATTAAATCCTATCTATGATTTTTAATATACAGCTATGATTTTGATTTTGAAGTCATGAATTTGAATAAGTAGTTGTAATTTTAATATCTATTTTTGATTTTGACATACTCAATCATGATTATGACTAATAGTAAGAATTTCAAGGGTTTTAATCTATAATCTACTTACTTTTCATCTTTAATATAGCTAATTATCTATAAATCTTTGTTCTCCATTTTTAAATTTTATTTTACAAGATTGAACCAAAAATATACGCTAAAATAATACCATAACTAATTACTTCTGATATTGAATCAAACTCAATATAATCATGTATTAATCTTGTAAGCTTCTTAAAATCACTGTAAATAATCACAATCTAATAAGATCATTCTATAAATCTTTATCTTTTGTATGTTTATAAAGATCTCTATTTTTGTTGAATCTACAAAATCATTTAAGTTCAGTCATGATTTTGATTTCAATTTGTGATTTTGCCTCTAACAATCACATTTTTTCCCTTACCACCATGAGTCTGCTTAAGCATTTGGGCAAAACCACTTTTCTATACTTGTAGTTTTAACATTATATCTATGATTTTGAAGGTCCTATAATTTTTTTTGAAATTAACTAATTGCCTAGTAACCATGATAGTTTGCTTGTAGTTTGAAAAAATATTTGTCCCATCTATGATTTTGACTAGCCAGTCATGATTTTAACTCTTTAGAAGTAATTTTCAATTAATATTGTCCATATATCTATGGTTTTGATAAAGTTAGTAGTGATTTTTCTCTTCAATGTTCTTCAATTTTTCTCTCTTTTGAGTACATTTTTTAGGACCCCATAAGGGGCACTTCCCCTTAACCCCTTAATCAGAACTACCCCTTAACCCCATTGGGGGCTGCCAGCCCTAGACCCTCATGTCGAGGCCCCTCATCCAAAAAAATTATAGTGTAAATCCCAAAATATTTTTAAGTTTTTTTATTAAGGCTTATTAGGCTAACCTTTTATTATTATTTTTATAGGGGTGAATTTTATTTTATTTAAGACTACTAACATATTTAATTGTAGATCTTTATCTAAAATCTTGTCTTGTAGGTTGCCCCTAAATATTATCAAATTTAAATTACTAATCAGTTGCTTTGTAGGATACCTATCAATGATTTTGGTATTTCAAAAACCATCTTGTATATATTTTTTATATATGACAATTAATTAGTTAATCAAATTTGTCTATTTGTCTACATTGAGGGCTACAGTGGTGTATGCCCTCCTCCCTGCATCCTAGAGGCGAGTCTCAAAGGATCAAAAAACACTAACAAACCCACTCATATTTATTTTTAGGGACAACGTGAGGTGGAAGTGATACCCATGCACTTGTCATAGTCTTAAGGTGATTGTGATCATGGATTTCATCACCATGAAAAAATACACACTGTGTGTTCTAGTAAAGTATAAATATTAGTGATAGTTATCATTAGGCCAAGTGGTTGACCCTATACATTATGTAGGAGCATCTAGAAGTAAAACACCATTCTATGATGTTGAAGTGTTATATATTAGATAAGATTCATATTTTGTTTATTTAGGGATATAAGTGTGTGTGAGGGATCTTTTAGGATCCATTTGTTATCATAGATTCATCTAGAGTCATCAAGGGTGTGTTTTGAAATTATGGGAATTTTCTCACTAAATTTTACCATTTCAATATTTGAAATGTTAAAGGACCTAGTGAAGGTGGTAGGTGGTGTTTAAAAAAACTTCAAGAGTGTCAAATTAATGATTATAATAGTCTAATGAAATGTCAAATAGGTAGTTAAGATGATAAATGGTCTTAATAAAGTCTTATGTGGATAACAACATGAAAATACAAGTCATGAGAAAAGGTGATAAAAGGTCTTGTTGTGGTAACCACCTAAACCAATGTAGAAGGTATATGGGAAGGTTATTGTAGGTAGTTGTAGAATAGGAGATATTAAAAGGAAGGATATAGAGATTTTATAAGGAGAGAAAGGGAGTAATGAAGACAATATTGTATTTCCTCTCAAGAAGATGGTTGAGTCCTTTCATGGATTGTGTTTTTGTAATAAAGAATTATTCAAATGAATAAAGAGAAGTTATTTCTATGTGTTTACCATTATATGATAATAATATTGAATATTATATATTATTTATTTTATTGTAACATATATTTAGGATATATACAAACCCTTATGTGTACACTTGTAGGTTTATGTGGTACGTTGTAGGTCATAAAAAAGAAAAGGAGGATTTGAGTGACTTATTTAGGTTGATGAGATAAATATTATCATGGTATTATTTATTTAATGTTTTAATTTCATAAAATATATTAATAAAATCATTTAAAAGTGGAAAAACTTAGTGAAAGGACATATATGTCCATGAAACCCTATTTAAGCCTGTGACAGTCAGACAAGAAGGTGTGCCTTGTTATTTCTTGAACTCTTTGTAGTAAGAAGATCTTAGTGGAATTTGATAGGGTTTTTAGTAAGTGTATATATATTATAATGATAATTTATATATTATAAATTCAAGTATTAAGGGTAAAATCAATACACATTCCACCATAAAGAATGAACCCTATTGCACAATCAAGAACCTCTGTTCTCACACAACCTATATGTAATGAATGAAGGTAAACATTTGAGGAAATGAATGGTTTTTGTGTTGGTAAAGTATTTATATGTATATAAATATTATTAGGCTTGGTAATATCCATATGGAGGTATTAAACCATTTGAAGTGTCAACATACCCCTTAAACCCTTACACAGTCATATAAAAGTGTGCAGAATTCTATGTTTAGTGTAGTTTTAAGCATAATAAGGTTGATCAAGGAAATTTAGTTGTTTGGATAGGTTAAAATGGCTGAGATAGACCTATAATAAGTTTTATTTTGGTATGAAATGACCTAGATCCAAATAAATGGATTTTAAACCCTTTTTGGCATGTATAGTCCATGTTACAAGCCTAGCTAGGGTTTCATATTTTAAAAGCACATAAATTTTGATTAAATACGTCAAAATAGTTGAAAAATAATATTTTGTTGTATTTAAACTCCATATAAAATATTATTAAGTTTTATGTTGATCCCACATATGTACAATATGAAACCAACATTGCGGGTGTATTGTAGGGCTAGAAAGGCCTAATTGAGGAGAAGCTAACAAAGGAATTACAATATAAATATGGAGTTAGACCTTGAAAATTTATGAATAATTGTAAGAATATATATGGTGGTGAAATATAGTGTTATATCTTTAGGTAAGTTTTCAAAGTGGTCAAACAAAGGAAATCCTGAAAAAAGGCTACAAGGGAATGGTGGCACTAATGGGGTTGAAGAGTGGAATTGAAAGATGAAGAGTGAATAAGAAATTAAGAGGGACTAATACAAGTGTGTTGAGATTATTATAATTCATCCAAGGTGGAAGACTGAGTCCATGAGATCTATAATGAGATTTGGGGGTTTTAAACTTAAATAGTGACTTAAGGGAACCCAATGAGTGATCAGAGTGAAGGGAGATGAATCAAAGGTTGGAATGAGTGATTGGATGATTAATGAGGTTTTATAAGGGTATAATGATATATATAAGTAAATCTAAGGAGCTTAGTAAACAAGGTTATAGAAAAGGATACTATACAGCCTAGTGAACAAATTGGAAGACATCAATGAAATTTGATCTTTGAGAATAAAGCCAGGTATTTGAAGTTGAAATCATGATACATGATCATAAAAAATCAGAGATAGAGTGGTGATTATGAAGTTTTCCCCATATAAATTTGTATCAAAATAGGTCTTAAATAAATGGAAAGAGTTAACTCTCTAACCCAAGCATCAGATAACACCTAACATAAAGTCAAGCCCCACATACATAGTGTATATTGGGGATACCCTTGTTGAGTTAGTATAGCCTATAATAGGACCTTAAACCATAATAGGAAACTTGATTCTAGAGTAAGTATAATTTCCCACGTGATTATTAGTGAAAATGGGGTTGAGAGTGTTTGGGAGATTAATTAAAGGGTCACCAATCTAAAACCTCACCCATGAAGTTGTCAGATGGTGCAATCATCAAGTTACACTCCAAATTAGTTTACTAATCTTAGGCTTGTGGTTTTTCTAATTTGGTGTGTATTTTGATAGACTAGTGTTCTTTGTGAGATGAGTTAGCCTTTCACCAAAGCATATACATGTCTATTTAGGACTTATATCATCATTTTTTTATATCTTTACTATGCAAATTGTATATCCTTGCCTCACATCTTATACATCCTTATCATATTATACATTATTTCCTTGAATAATATCCTCTCATCTTGACCTCATATTTCCTCTCATCTTTTCTATTTAGTCCTAGTCATAATATTATTATACCACTTTTAGTCTTATCATCTAATTTTATCAGATCCTAGTTATACCATAACTTTCCTTTGCCTCTCACATCTCAGTCATATGATAGTATAGCCTTAACCATTCATCCCTACATCACATCTTATAAAAAAATATAATCCTTCATCCTAATAATATTTTTATCCTATCTTGTCATAGCTATACTATATTAACTTCTTCATATATCATCATTTTGTCTTGATCTTATTGTATAACCATCCTTATCTTGTATATCCTTGTTTATTTTATCTTTTACTACCTTTCCTAGTCATATCATCATTGCCTCATCTTTAGTCCTATCATATATTATAATTTTACCTTGTCCATTATCACATATTGTCCCATCATTATCTCATCTCACATCATACCACCCTTCCCACATCATTAATCTTACCCCTAATCATCATTGCATCACCAACCTTATATACTTGTCATCACATAATATTATATCCATCCCATCTTGAAAAAATTAGTCTAAGGTTTGAGTTAGTCCTTTTGTTGTCCTTATATCTCATATGATCACTATGTTCATGATTTATTCCACCACCTATAACTTTATTAGATTTCATACTTAATTTATACCATGTTAACAACCGATCACTTTGTTAGTTTTAATATAGCATCTAGTCATACTAAATGTGGTCATATATAATCTAATATTCTTTACTTTTTACAACTAACACCCATCTAATCATCATCTTTCTAGTTTGAATTTAGGCACTAGTCGAGTCCCATAATTTTTACTATCATGAAAACTAGGCATCACTAATATATCATTAGCACCTATCATACTATCAATTTGAAATCTGGTCCTAGTCTAATATCATAATCCATTTAGTAAATTTCATCCTCACCCATCACCTATCATAGTAGCTCAATAATTCAAATTTAATTTCTCCAATGACCATATTTTTACCCAAGTCCTACTCTACCTTCACATCAACCCCTTTTTTGTTTGATTACCTTTCATTTATCACCGATTTATAATATATCCACATGTATCTGGACCTAGTGCTCATGGAACAATACCTATAATCCAATAAGGATGAGATCCTTTTGAGAGCCCTAAAAAGTGGTGCCCACCTACCTTCAGAAATTGATCCCATCAAGCCTAAAGTAACATCCCCTATCCTTCCTCAATATCCATCTACACCTAGGCTACATAATATCCCACCATGGTCAACCCCATTGTCCATTCAACATAACCATAGACATAACACCCCTCAATATACAAGTGATTAGTTTGACCTATTTTATAATATATCTTTACCAACAAGGATAAGTGCCTTTTATAGATATTGGAGATGGGTGCTTGACTTCCCAATCATTTTTAACCCCCTACACCTAAGATCACCCACAAAAAAAGTGCCTCATCAACCCTTATCCACATCTAATTTTTGTGACAAAAAATCCCATTATGATCCCCCATCCACTAATCTTAGTCTTGGTCATGACCTTCCTAGTTAGTATACTAATATAAAGATTAACCTATTTAGTAAATGTATTATTTTAAACAAAAATGAAAAATTATTATGGATCCTTAATATGGGTGCCCAACATCCCAAAGGCTTTGACCCCATTTAACTAAACTTACCTCTAATTCACACCCATCCATAGTTGAATCCTCCATTTACCAATCATAGTCCATCAAAAATACCCTTTCTTAATAGTAAATGGAAACCTAGCTTGTCAACCTCATCTAATTCTCATTCATCTCCTAATAAATCACCCATACCACCATCCTCGAATATTATGACATCACTATCCCATTCTTCTACTCCTAAATCCAACACTATAGACAAGCAATATACCCCTATCCTAATATACATAGAAGCCCTATTTTGGAAACTAGAGACCATAAACATGATTATCTATCCAAAAATAAGGATCTAAATTTTTCCAAACATATAACCTCATGGTATCAATCACAATAATTATTTCTATACCAAAAAGTCCCTAGGGAATTATAATAATATATGTCTCCTTTTTATAGATTACATCCAAAATTTAATTCATAATGGTGACATAAAAATTTAAGGGTGAATCCAGTGTGTCTACATCTAGGATTGTGAAAAATTAGGTATGCCAAGAGGTACTTCCTAACTATGATCAAGATTCTCCCCTCCTCAACCAAGGTCATGACCCTAATCCTCACCATACCATAACCATCCCCAATCAAACCATCCCTATATCCTATTCACATAAAATCCCCATTTTTCACAAATATATTAAGCCTAAGTCATCCATTCACAAACCCAAGGGGAATAAGGTAAGTGTAGTTAAAAATATATCTAATATAAAAAATCATCTATTGATGACATCACCTCATCAACATCTTTGTCAGAATCAATATCAAAATGGTTATGATCATATCTAACATCAAGATATGAATTAGAATCCACACTAGAAGTTTCATCCCTTTTAGATAATGAAAGTCACACTAACACGTATCTCTTTGAGGATGTCTCTACTTAAAATATTGACCACTTAGAAGACATTACTCTTGATTCATTTTTAGGATGATGAAATCATAACATAACTCTTGGATTCCTTATCATTTATATATCATCACGTTGGATATGACTCAACTTTATATGTTATTTCTATAAAGAGTCTTAGTGATCCTTTTGATATTCTTGAGTAAACTCTCTTATATGTTGAAGTTAGGACTCCTAGTAACATTTTTGAGAACCATTCTTCCCATCATCCTCTTAATCCACTCCTTTCACCACCCATCCCTTATCATCCATTTCCTATTAACAATCCCTCCACCCCACTGTATAGATGGGGAAAATGGGAACACACATAATTGAAATATCCTCAAGATGAAATCTCATGTGCAAACTTTACAAGGATCCAAGACAATAATCAATTAATCAATCCAAATAATCAAGTCAAATTTGATCTAAAAATAATCAATCAAAATCAATAATTTTTTTGTAATTGGCCAAGTCAAAAAGTGTCATCCCCTAGTATAAATATCTTTGAGGTGTTATGGGGCCATCAAAGTCAAAATAATCATCATCTATAAAGTCAAAGATCAAATTCCTATCATGAATCCCAATTTCAAGCACCAAGGGTTAATCAAAATGCAAGTCAAATATCAATAAGTTAAACATATTTAAAAAGTAACAGTAATATGGCCATTAATCCTCCTAATATCTGGATCAAAGATTAAATAAGCCAAAAATTATTGGATACATTAACCTGATTTAGCATATGGCACAAAAAAAATGTCCTCTCTATTATATTCAATGGTGTATGTAATTATTGAACTCCATTTTTATATCTAACCAGTCACATCATTCATCATCATATCACTCATCCACATCCTCTACCTCACTGTTAAAACCATATAATTCCATTCCTACCACACATCACTTTCATATATAGAATTTTCTCTTGTAATGGTTATAAATACACATGTTTGAGATGTTCTTAGGATGATAAATCAAGAATCAATAAAGGTCACAAAAACATTAGTGAATCTAGCATCAATAACATGGTCCTGACATCACACATCTCCAAGATAGGTGTTGATTGAAATATCAAGAAAATATCTACATCTTGTATATCACCTACGTATAATAAGTTGAGATTCCAATAAAAAAACATTATTTCAATGGTGAAAACTAGTCTTATGGCACCTTGGGTAAGTTTCATGATAAAAATTAGTTTCTAGAGTCATGGTAAAATAGTCTATTATCTACATTGTACCTTAACACATTGGGTTAAATCCATTTAATTCACATAATATCCCTTGATTCCATCCATGTCATATCCCTATGTCCATTGTTCTATACCGATCATTTTCCATCATATCTTTTATCCTATTATGTCAATCCTTTCTTTTATTCTTGACCTTCGTAAGGACATGGAAGTTATTTTGAAACATTTTATGGAATCATCTTGGAATATCCCCTAATGGACACTTGAGGAAAATATATATCTAGTTCCTTCATGATGTGGTCATCCTCCTCCCCTTTTTAGTCTCACCCTCATCCTTTTGTCATCCCATCCAACATTCCATCTATCTTTATCCTAGTTTCTAGGCTTGGTATTCTCTTTATTAGTAACCCCATTTGTATAATGTAAATACACATCCTATAAAGACCTAAAAATTGAAATAATATAAAAAACCTAAATATTATAAAATACACAAAACCCAAAACATTTGAGTTGCCTTGTCTTTTATCATCTTGTCATGTCTTAATTATCTTGGTCACCTTATCCTTTGTCTTAAGTTATCCATGTCATCATGATTTTTATTATGCCTTAGTAATATTATCATCTTACCTTTTATTAAGTCCTAATAATCTTATCAATTTTGCATCTTGTCTTGTATCAAATCCTAGTCATATTGTCTTATGTCTTCTACCTCCTTGTCCTAAATTATCGTAGTCCCTAAAATACTCCAAGTTCCTATCCTTAATATGAATTCACACCATGATCATTAAGACTCGCATACTACAACTCATCACCTGAGTGTTCATCCCCTCAAATATCATTAGGAAAATAGATAAGACACTAATTATAATGCATATTTATGTAGATACTTGGGTATGTTACTTATACTCTCTATGTTTTTTAGCTTGTTTCTATGTCTTTTATCATGTATATATATGATTATCTTATATTTCATTTATTTTTATATGTTGTTTTAAGTCTTGTGTCATGTATCCTTTTATATATTGGGAAATTAATGAGGATTATATGATGTTAAAAAAATTTATTATGATGATTTTAGGTGACCTTGATGATTCAGAGTTCATTATTTACCCCTTTTATAATCATGTAATTTGGCATAATTTCCTCTTGGTCATACTTATGTATTTGGGCATGTTTCCTAGTGTTATATTTAAATTGGATTTATTAAAATATTATGATACCTTATTATAGAAATTATGGATTAATAATAGACAGTCTCATCATTCCTCCAATCCTCTATCATGTATCATAATGTCTAACATCCCATATCCAATCATTTATCCTAATCCTATCTTTAATATGATCATCCAAGTCCACTCATCTACTATCGAATCATTCATCCAATTCCTTTATCATCATGTATTTATCCTATAGTCAATAGTATATCATTCCTATTCTCATCAACATCTAATGTATCATCTCCTCTCATTTCTCCTAGTCCTCTATTTTCATGTCTAACATCTGAGTCACATTATCTATCTAACAACTAACATGTCTAATAGTCCTCATCATTATAATATTGTAATCCATCATTATCATTATATAATATAATATGAATTAAATTTTGTAAGGTATTTTTAGACTATGTAGGTAGCAATCAATCACATGGTGTGTCTGAGGTCAACTCAACCACTCTTACCACTTTCCGCATCATTAATCATCCCTAAGCCTTGCATCGGTCAAATATTTGAGATATAATATTTATCATTAATCAATCAATATATTTATCAATCACCATCCAAAAAATAATCTCCCTAATCTTTTCATCAATTTCCTACACCTGTGATTGGGCTTGGCAAATAAAAACATCCATATTTTCTTCCATTAATCATCTATTATCATTGATTGGTCAATTCACCATTTAAATTTTATAGATTCCTCCTTTAATTAGGGAATAACTAGGACCATAAATTTATTATCTCTCCCTTTCTTGTGTCATTTTTAGGGGCATATTCACTATTAATCATAATATGGCTCATTAATTTGATATAATGTAGTCTATTTCTTCCCCTTCAACCTTGGTCACTTGATCATATGGTTTCTTCTCTCTCATCTCTTTCATCATATCATTCAAATTTATCTTTGAGATACACTCATAATTAATATTATAAATTCATTTTATTATTTTAGCATGATGCTCTCCCATGTATGTGTCCTTGCTTGAGATATGTCTATAATTCATGTCCTTCTCTATTAATAATCTTGGCTTGTAGTTCTCCCTGACATGTGTTTTTTCCTAGGATATGTATAAATATTGTGACATTTTGACTTGTCATCATCATTTTATGGTTGATTCCCCCTTGGGATGTGTTGAAAACCATGAAATAGTGATTTTCACTCCCTTTGTATAGGTATTTGGTAAGGGCATCATCACTTTTTAGCTCATTTTTCATGTCAAGTTTATTTTCTTTATCATCATACCAATGTCTAAAATCCCACCCCTTATTTCCTCTTTGAGTGGCCATATGCCCCTTCTTCCCTATATGTCCCCTTGAGTTGGAATCATGTCCACCAACATCATTTACTAACTTTCATCTATAAGTGTCTTTTTTATTTGAAATATTGTTACTCCTAATTCATTCAGTCACAATGCCCTTTGAAAGAGGGGGAAAATATATGCATCCAAATTTTTATCACCTTATTACGCTTGCTGATTTTTATATAAATTCACATCTAATTTTGATTAATAATTCTCCAATTAATTCATTTCATTATTATTTCATCTAACATTGCCTATTCCTCCTATTTAATATTTTAACCCCCTTTATATATCTATACTAACATTCATATTTCCCATCTAATATTGATACCTTTTTTATTTATTATTAACATCCATTTTATCACCTAAATCCCTCTTATTCCCACTTTTAGATATTAAATTCATAAAATCACACCTATTTCTAGGCTTCTCTACAAGCCTACACACTAGCCATGACATCATCAATTTATTAACCTAATCTAATCTTCCCCTAATCATCATTATATTCCATAATGGAATCTATAACTCTCCACAACCCTTCTCCTTCTCTATAGAGTTCTCTCTCTAGATAATTATAAGGAATTTTAAATTCCTTAGAATTCCTTCCTTGTTCTCTAGAGTGTTGATCTCTAGAGGCTTCTAGTGAATTTTTTATTCATTGTAAATTATTTCTCTTTCCTCTATTTAAACCAACCCATCCTCCATTAAAAAAAATAGGAAATATACAATCCTCTCATGCCAAACTAGTCTACTTATCAAATTAATCAAACCAATATCATGTTATCATAAAATTTAAATCTATCCATAGAAATCCAACATCTAATAATCTTTAATCTTATTCTTGTTTTTGTCTTAATCTTGTTTAGAGCATAAAATTGGTGAAGATGTAAGCATAATGCAGGTATAATATTTTCATTTGAATTGTATTTTTATTTAATTAGCTCCAAATTATGGGTATGTTTGAATTTTGTGTAGGATAGTGATAAGTTTACATAAATCAATCCATTTGCACAAAATGTTTGAATTACATAGGGTTATTATCTACATCTATATGTGGGTTGGGTGGGGAATTGGTATTTTACACTCCTCATTTAGTAGGTTGAGTTTGGTTTCATAAATGCATTAATTGGTTTTGATTTTAAATCATTTAGTTGGTACCATTAGTTTGAAAAGTAGCCATTTGATTTAGAGTTTATAATAATAATTAATTGGTGTTAATGGTATTATATCTAGTATTATTCTCATGGTATGTATTATCATTATGCAAGGCATTAAGATTTTTGGATGCATTAGTAGTGTGACATATACTAATGGTATGAAATGCACTAGTAGTTGGGTTAAATTGAGCATTGGTGTGGGTTTTTAGTAGGCCTACCAAAATTCACACTTGTCATGTTTATATAAATGACTTCATGGAGGTAAAAAAAGTCATCGAATGAAATATCATACTATTATAATGAGTCATGAAAGAGGGGAAGGATGTGGTAGAAGTTGTAAAATAACTTACCCAAAATATTGTAGAAAATGTAGGTGAAGGTGAATTTGATTTTCCAATATAAGGTCCCATCATGAGGTTATAAATTATTGTGGGATCCTTACCTTAATGTTGAGGGTTTTCATTAATGAAGAGGATAATTTTAACAATATATTCAAGTTCACTTTCATCTTGAATTATTTTTAGGAATAAAGGTTTAAGTTTAGTAGAATAGGGAGGAGTCCCATAGCTGGTGATTTTAGTAGTAACATGGATATTACTAATTCTTTGATTAGTTACAATATAAAATGTCTTAGAGACTATTAGTACTAGTAAATATCATCATTTTAGTTTGATTTTTCTCTATGATTTTGTCAAATAGATGTTGCATGATGAAAAAAGTTGATTTAATAACTTACTAATGAAATGAGAATCTAAAGGTTAAAAATGAACATGATCAATTTGGTCATTTTGGTTAGATAGATAGGATGATAGAAAAATATTAAATTATATTAGGTTGAGTTGGTTGACTGAATAGGAAAATATGGGAAATAGAATAGTCTATAATTGTACTTGGTCAATCTAGTCTAACTAGTTATAAAAATTAGGTAAACATAATAGTTTATGCCTCGACTAAGTCAAATTGGTCAACAAAGTTATATAATCTAGAAAAAATTTAATGGTATAAACTTGGATGATTAAGTTTTGATTATATAAAATAAATCTAAACACATAAGTAACTAGATCGAGCTAGTCAACCTAGTTATAACACACAACATAAAACTTACACCAACACTAGCTAAAATAAATTTGAAATATAGCATAGAATAAAAAAATTAATAAATAAGAATTTAATTTAGAAACTAATTAATTGTTTGAAAAATAAGATCAAGAAGTTATATTAAAGTTTTTGATTGAAAGTGTAGGCATTCAAAGATACTTGTTTGTCTATTGGAGTATCATCCCAATGTTTTAGAGCACTTACTATGGAGGAATAACCATTCCCATAGACCACTAAACACAATTTTAAGGGTAATATATAAGTATATTCTTAGTGATAATCACTAACTGATTCACCACATAGTCAAATGGATGGCTCAATTTCTATTATGTTTAAAGAGGAGGGAAATCCTAGGCATTTTTGAAATACCATGAGGTACATAGAAGCTAAATACCATGTTTAAATTTTTACTATACTTATGAGTATTGGGGAAAGCCCCTAACTCCATTGTTTGTGTGTGTGTGTGTGAGATAGATAAATATTGTAAAAAATATATCAAGTAACCCTTCATGACATTACCTAAGTAGTTTTAAAACTATTGATACATATATTCTGAGGAATTCCAAAGAAAGTGAAAAATAAAATCAAAAATAAATATTTTGAAATCTAAGTTGATGTTTTTAGAAAGTAAATAAATAGGTAGTTAATTGAAAATTAAGGTGAGCTTAATTAATATCTAATGTGTCTTGATTTCCCTTCCTTAAATTAGAAAGTAAATAAATAATAATAAGATTGATTGGGTCAATCAATTAAGCTAAATAAAACATAACAAAGTCAAGTTAATCGACTCAATTTGTTCAAAAAAATAGTATGGAATAAACATATTTGAGCAAGTTGACTTAGTTTTTTGGGTAAAAATTAGAAATAGAACTAGGTTGAACCGATCAACCTAGTTTATTATGTAAGTAAAGTTTTATAGAACTAAAAAACTAGTAAAAATAGTACTAAATATAAATTATTATGAAAAGGAAGAAAATAAATTTTCTTAAAAATTGATAAAGTGAAAGTACTGAGTTGGTGAGAGTGAACCTGACAGATAAGACTAAGTCAACCAGGTCAATGCAATTTTTTTTTTGAAAGTGTTGAATTCATATTTTTAAATAGGTCATCTAGGAAAGTGTATGAACCTATATAAAATAATACTATTAAATAGATATAAATTAGTTAATCTAGATTAAAATAAAACTAATAAATAAAATAAAATAAAACTATGTCGCTCAGATAGATGTAGTTAGTTAAGAAAAAGATGCAGAAAAGAAAAGAATCAAGTAGTTCAATTTAGTTATATTTAGAGGGTAGAAAAAAGAAACTAGGTTGATAAATTTGATCCAATTATATTAGATTATAAATCTTTCAAACATAATACAAAACTAAGTTAACAGGATTGATGAAGTTAGAAGATTTACACACAAAGTATATAACTAGGTCAACATGATCGACAAAGTTGAAAAACATACATATAGAGAGTTTAACTATGTTGACAGGATTCAAAAAATTAAAAAATTGACACACACAGAGTGAAACTAAGTTAATAGCATTGATAAAGTTTGAAAATGTATGCATATAATGTTAAACTAGGTTGACAAGATAGATCCAGTTGACTATAAATAAAAATTAAACATATACAAGGTTAGATTCATGTCATGTTCACCAAAATGTATGAAAGTGAAATAATATATATCTACAACTTATCTTACTCATAAATATCCAATCTCAAAGAGGGTGATCAACTAACAATTCGATTATCAATATTTTATTATATCGAGGCCATGACTAATTATGGATCTACTAAAGCTAAACTAAGGAATATCTTACCATACAATGGAAAAGGAGAGGTTTATAAGGCCTCTATTAAAATTCCATCATATAATAAACCTAGATATGTCTTATTATTTTAATAAAATTAAAAACATTAATCTACTATATGAGCATGCAAGATAATATAGCAAATGAATATGCAAGCTAATCTATTACTCAAAAAATATTATGGCACAAATGGGGAAGATAATAAACAAAACAAGATAATTATATGTATGAAAATATATAAGTAATATAATCAAGGATAGATACAATTTAATCCATTAGTTTCTACAACATCTACTTCTCAAAATATGAAGGGCTAGGAACAGACGTACCTTGTTGTAGTGAGATTGTTGTACCTCAATCTCTCCCTTGGCTAATGATGTTTTGAAAGAGGATATTTTGGCTTGTAAGGATCACAAGGATAAATCATATTTACACTATAATACTTATCATATGCATCCAAGACCTTCACAAGACAAGTGATACTAATTTAAGGTAATAAACTAAGTAATGAAAACTCCAATTGATAGTATAAGTAGATTTGTGAGCTTTAATGATGTGAAATTAAATGATCCTATCTTAAAAAATGAATTTAAGGGGGTATTTATAGTCAATTATTGACCATAAATCCTCCTTGGAATTTATACAAGGTCAACCAGGCTAACTTTGTTTGGTAGGAAATAGAATCATCAGGTCTCAAACTAGGTTGGCTATGCTGCTAAAGTTTTACAATGTGTATTAATACTAAAAGGTTGAATGGGGTGATGTAATATTAAAATTAATAAAATTAGGGTTTTCCTAGATAGGGTATATTATAGGTAGTTAATTACTTAGGGAATTGTATAAGAGTACCTTTTAGTGGTTTTAGGTAATGGTATAGAGGCCAATAATCTTGGGAGGCACCAAAGCTCTGCCAATCCCTTTCCCAGTTCACCCTTTAAGGCATACACTTAGAGATATTGATATTCAACAAGTTCCTAAAAGATAAAAATCATTAGTAACTAATAGTGTTTAAAAATATTATGTGTATATATATTTTACTTATACTTTCAAATTAAAGGCTAGCAATACATTAAAAATTTTTATGGAGTCTCATGAATGCTTCTTAAATACCTCATTTTAAAAAATTACTCATAGATGATTTTTATATATAGTATTCTATTATTTTTAATTAAATACCTATTGGACTATAAAATCTAACAAAGACAAATGAAAACAACCAAGTATCCAAACATTGAAAGGACATTATCATTGGCAAAAGATCCTAAAAAATCAAATGTGATGGGAATGGAAAGCCTATTGATCCCACCCAGGCCATTATTAGTGGACAACCACTATTATGTTGTAATAAGGAAAAAACAAATATATAAAGAGGATATGTATATAATACACCAAGTAGTGTAAAATAAACAATACATAATGATAAACAAAAAAATAGGGTCATAATATTGCACAAAGAAGAATGTGTGTGTGTGTGTGTGTGTGTGTGTGTGTGTGTGTGTGTGTGTGTGTGTGTGTGTGTGTGTGTGAGATAGAGAGAGAGAGAGAGAGAGAGAGAGAGAGAGAGAGAGAGAGAGAGAGAGAGAGAGAGAGAGAGAGAGAGAGAGAGAGAGAGAGAGATCCAAAAAAATCAACAATAATTACATAATTCAAAATTATGGACCTTATTCATAAAACAATAATAATCACATTTTAATTAAAAGGGTTATATATAAATTAGATGTCTAAATAGTTCCCCTAAATTTAGTATGCATATGTGAGTGATGAAAATATACATAAATGTAAATTGATACATAATTGGAGTGCATACCTTAACTTACCATAGGAAGAGTAGGAGGAATATTTTTTTCATAATTACATTGACACCTTTTTATTTCATAAATTTAGTATACCTATCAACAATGGTGATTTTCAAACACAATCATTTTCATGTATTTTTTTATAATCATTTTTAAATTGAATTTTAAATTATAAATTGAAATTGAAATGGGAATAGGAACAAATCAACCTATTCTATATGAAATTTACAAAAATTTCCTAAGTTCATAAAAAATTCCTTTATTCTAATTATTATAATTGAAAAAATTTATGAAAAAGTTTGACTTAGCCACTAGTTCTCTAGAATTTTTATGAACCCACATCCTACTTATTTACCAAGATGTAAATAATATAAGCCACCAAAATTTTATTTTTCTCCAAGTACATATGCCTAAAAAATTTCTTAGTATCCTTCACTTAATAACATATAAAATAATGTTTGAGATATATCCCCCTTTTGATGTGAGGTATTGAGTAACATATGCCCAAAATAACTAATCTAAAAATAAAAGAGTTGAGGTATTGAATAACATGTGCCTAAAATCACTAATATAAAAATAATAGAGTTACAATCACTATGTGTAATAATATTGTATATAGATGGTACCATGCATAAAACATATGTAATTTTTGTAAAATATTCCATTCAAAGCTTGTAAACATGGGATGAGGCCTAATATTCTTCTCAGAACCAATTTAATCCAATATATATAAAGATAAGTGAAGTGAAAAAAATTGTATTTACTCTAGAAAAGTAATGAAAAATTATACTTAAATAGTGAATTTAAAGGTTATACATACTAATGCTAAGTGTTTTCTCCCCTTTATTTATTAGACATTTCATAGGAAGATGTGATTGGCCTATATATAGGTGGCACACTATTAGATGGCATAAAGTGTCACATTCTTATATCATTGTAAGCCTAAATATATGGGATAAACTATATAATGTAATAATTACCCTAAGTTAATTTAATGAAGATGCATAATATATTGCACCAAAAATACCCCATAGTAGGCTATATAAATGAAACTAGCCATGCCCCAAGTGTTATGTCACACACACACACACACACACACACACACACACACACACACACACACACACACACACACACACACACACACACACACACACACACACACACACACACACACACGCACGCACGCACGCGCGCGCGCAGCGCGCGCGAACGCACACACACACACACATATTAGTGTAAAATATATTAATCCAATGAATATTATTTTCATATCTGATAGGAAAGATAACATATTTTATACATCAATATAAAATATACTACTCTAGTGAGTATAAATGTATAAAAAAGGTATCCTCACGTAAGTATATAATATGTATGTCATGTCCTCTAATCAAGATGATGGTGGTGAAATGGTGAAACAATGTGCCCCATAATTGTTAAAGTAGGATAGTTGGACGAGTGTCCATGTAAGAATCATGTGAAATAACTACATGGTAAGGTCCATTTATGGATGAATACTCAAATGAGGAAAATAGTGGACATGACAATAACATTCTCTAATGCATCCAAGTGAAAGGGGGAGAATTTATTCCCCAAAATATACCTAAATTCTCTAGATAGTAAGA
This sequence comes from Torreya grandis, assembly GCA_037957365.1. Lineage (NCBI taxonomy): Eukaryota > Viridiplantae > Streptophyta > Pinopsida > Cupressales > Taxaceae > Torreya > Torreya grandis. Next base: position 431,835 of record JARHVA010008203.1, on the reverse strand, counting down.
TACATCATGCTTAAATACCAAGTACATGTCCATTTATATGTAATATAATGCCACATATAGGATGTATGTTAGTATAAGTCTCATTTAAAATATATTTTGGTACTATGCCACCATATTAAAGTATAGTTATGGATGTGATCAATGAATCTCATAGGATAAGTGAGCATAATGATGTTGAGAATGTCCTTATATACACATAATATATCATGTAAACGAATCATTAAGAATATGAACGTATAATTCCATTTTGGAAATATATAAGTCATGTAACCCAATTTGTAATACATAATCATGTGTATTATAGGTATGGAAATCATAATGTGACAAGATGTAAAAAGTGTTTGGACATAGGTTCCCACTAATGTAGTATTGCAATGAACATAGGTAACATGGCTTCATTAAGTAATATAGGATGATTTATTATTAATTAGAGAGAATTAGTAGCATGTCCTTGTGGGCATGAAGTTATGTGTATATATGTATGCTCATATAATTCTCAATATGAATGTAGTTTATTATGAAAAATTTCATTTCCCCCAAAATTAGAAATATATAGATGTGTTTACCTTAATTTTGGTTTTAATAAAAATAGTAATAACCCATTTCAAATTAAATATATCTAAACATACATCCATGAAAGTTTAGAATTCATATATATTTAATAGGATAAGCTCAACATGTGTAAGTGAAAACAAAACTAGGCTATACAAGGTAAACTATAAAATGATTATGCATCATTTCTGGAAAATTATCTTGAAATATGGGGATTAACAACCTATTCTAGGAAAACATGCATTCTACACAAGTTTAACCTTGTTAGATTCATACTATTCAAAATTGTAACTACCAAATCTATTTTGGTGTAATCGATTTTGTCATTTTCACCATTTTTTATACTATTGTGTTGTCTATTTTATAATTTTCATGTACCTTCACTTTATTATTCTTATAGCTAATTGTGCAAAATTTATGTTCTTCCTATTTTTACCTAGCTTGATACTTTAAAAAAATAAAGAGTTATGGATGTTTAAAGCCACCAAAGTAATGATACAAACTACATGTTAGGTACATTCAAAATGAATCATTTATGAAGTTAAATGATTATATGGATGGAATAACACGAGTCAATGTTTTTATACCTCATCTTCCCTATAAGTGATACGTGTAACTATATGTAAACTAATACCCTCCTTTGGCACAAGGGTAAATATTAGAGTCCAAGAATTAAAACTCCATTATAAATGTGTAAGAATGACTCTATGAAGTTAAATATGAAGTAGGAGGAATAATATTTGATCTTGGATCTAAGACTAACCTTTTATATTTATATTTCCACATTTATTCTCTATCCTATAATTATCCCTTAAATGGATTGAAATTACCTTGTATATATAGGCTAATCTAAAATATTCTATGGATATTATCCTACTCTAAAAATACTAGGAGACAAATCTAAAGGCATAGAATAAAATAAATAGACATAAGGGCCCAAAAGGATATTTGGGGTAAACATATGCATGGTGTATGTCTGACCTAGATAGACATGCTAGAGTGGTGGTATAACCTATCAGTTGCATATGCTACATTTCTTATGAAAAGGGTGATAATAGATTATATATGATCAATGAATATTGTTGGATAGTGTTTTATAAGTATTAGACTATTTTTTTCAAGTTTAAGGGATAAATGGGGACTTGAATGGGCTATAATGGACCAAGAAACATGCTAATATGTACATTTTTTCCAAATATGATAAATTAGGAATAAATTTTATGTTCCTATACATATATAAACTTGGCATTAAACACTTTGAAAAATAAATTTTTAACTATGGTTTACATACATTAATTTTAAATGCACATTTGACTATTGCTCAAATTATTTATTAGTAATTAATATATATGGGCTTGTCACATGACAATAACATTCTCTAATGTATCCAAGTGAAAGGGGGAGAATTTTTTCCCCAAAATATACCTAAATTCTCTAGATAGTAAGATACATCATGCTTAAATACCAAGTACATGTCCATTTATATGTAATATAATGCCACATATAGGATGTATGTTAGTATAAGTCTCATTTAAAATATATTTTGGTACTATGCCACCATATTAAAGTATAGTTATGGATGTGATCAATGAATCTCATAGGATAAGTGAGCATAATGATGTTGAGAATGTCCTTATATACACATAATATATCATGTAAATAAATCATTAAGAATATGAAAGTATAATTCCATTTTGGAAATATATAAGTCATGTAGCCCAATTTGTAATACATAATCATGTGTATTATAGGTATGGAAATCATAATGTGACAAGATGTAAAAAGTGTTTGGGCATAGGTTCCCACTAATGTAGTAATGCAATGAACATAGGTAACATGGCTTCATTAAGTAATACAGGATGATTTATTATTAATTAGAGATAATTAGTAGAATGTCCTTGTGGGCATGAAGTTATGTGTATATATGTATGCTCATATACTTCTCAATATGAATGTAGTTTATTATGAAAAATTTCATTTCCCCCAAAATTGGAAATATATAGATGTGTTTACCTTAATTTTGGTTTTAATAAAAATAGTAATAACCCATTTCAAATTAAATATATCTAAACATACATCCATGAATGTTTAGAATTCATATATATTTAATAGGATAATCTCAACAACATGTGTAAGTGAAAACAAAACTAGGCTATATAAGGTAAACTATAAAATGACTATGCATCATTTCTAGAAAATTATCTTGAAATATGGGGATTAACAACCTATTCTAGGAAAACATGCATTCTACACAAGTTTAACCTTGTTAGATTCATACTATTCAAAATTATAACTACCAAATCTATTTTTGTGTAATCGATTTTGTCATTTTCACCATTTTTTATACTATTGTGTTATCTATTTTATAATTTTCATGTACCTTCACTTTATTATTCTTATAGCTAATTGTGCAAAATTTATGTTCTTCCTATTTTTACCTAGATTGATACTTTAAAAAAATAAAGAGTTATGGATGTTTAAATCCACCACAGTAATGTTACAAACTACATGTTAGGTACATTCAAAATGAATCATTTATGAAGTTAAATGATTATATGGATGGAATAACATGAGTCAATGTTTTTATACCTCATCTTCCCTATAAGTGATACATGTAACTATATGTAAACTAATACCCTCCTTTGGCACAAGGGTAAATATTAGAGTCCACGAATTAAAACTCCATTATAAATGTGTAAGAATGACTCTATGAAGTTAAATATGAAGTAGGAGGAATAATATTTGATCTTGGATCTAAGAATAACCTTTTATATTTATATTTCCACATTTATTATCTATCCTATAATTATCCCCTAAATGGATTGAAATTACCTTGTATATATAGGCTAATCTAAAATATTCTATGGATATTATCCTACTCTTAAAATACTAGGAGACAAATCTAAAGGCATAGAATAAAATAAATAGACATAAGGGCCCAAAAGGATATTTGGGGTAAACATATGCATGGTGTATGTCTGACCTAGATAGACATGCTAGAGTGGTGGTATAACCTATCAGTTGCATATGCTACATTTCTTATGAAAAGGGTGATAATAGATTGTATATGATCAATGAATATTGTTGGATAGTGTTTTATAAGTGTTAGACTATTTTTTTCAAGTTTAAGGGATAAATGGGGACTTGAATGGGCTATAATGGACCAAGAAACATGCTAATATGTACATTTTTTCCAAATATGATAAATTAGGAATAAATTTTATGTTCCTATACATATATAAACTTGGCATTAAACACTTTGAAAAATAAATTTGTAACTATGGTTTACATACATTAATTTTAAATGCACATTTGACAATTACTCAAATTATTTATTAGTCATTAATCTATATATGGGCTTGTCCAACCCAAATTTCACTTTATTCATATACAAGATCTCCCTATTTTATTCTTAATTCATATATTATCAAAATAATAATTTTATCATATTTTATATCACCAATTACTCCTTCCTATAAATTTATATAAACATTTAGACACTTTGGTTTACTAGTAATGTCTTCCTTCACCAGTAGTATTCATCTTCAACAATAGTGTCTCAAGTTCCTGAAATGGTTGGATTTGTAACTCAAATAGACTACACATTTTTCATTTTGTTTATGGTGTAAATAAACCAAAGAGATAATTATATATCCCATCATGCCTAAGGCCATTTCTATATAGAAAACACCTAGCATCTAACAGTTATCTTGGAAAATATTGATAAATCCACCTATACATCCTTTAGGAATTATGTAAAAACATCCAAAACTTAAAAACCTTAAAATAAATCATCCTAAAATCATGGTATCAACACTAATAGAAGGTCAAAGTTGTATGTTTTCAAGTGTCTAAAGTTGGATAGTTGCATTGAATTGTAGTTGAACATTATTGAGCATACATACACAAGGTGGAAGAACTATGTAAAGTTTGAGCCCACATCAACTCATTGTAACATATGTAAAAATCAATAACAAAACATAATGTTTTAAGTATATCCAAGCCATATTTCTATTCATACACCTAAATGTATCATTAGGTTCATATAGTGTTTAAGAAACACTTATCATTTATGGACTCAAAAAACCCATTGCATGAGTTGTTGGTTGTGATAATCCTATTATCCTTGGTGGAATACAGGCAGAAAAGGTTGAGTGTTTCAAAAAATTATATTAGTTGGTGATTGGGAGCCACCATGGATTAATATTTTTTCTTTGATTTTGAAGATGATCTATGATATTTAAAGTTAATTATACTCAAGACTAAGTCTAAAGCTAAACTAAGATGAATATTCACAATGAAGCTAAGCTAAGGTGAATTGATTAAAAAAAGAAAAAATAAGGGTAGGTTAGAAAAGAGAAGTGTTATTGATATTTGCTTCAAACATTATGACAAAGTTCCATTTTTATCTAAACATGCATTTAACCAATGTGCAATGTGAATTAGCATAAGCTCAAATCTTATCACACATCAGGAAGACATCTACGGAAAGTATGAAAAGATGAAAATAAGAACAAGATTTAATTTAATAATTTTACCCTTGAAAGCAAATAGCATTAGCCTAGATGTAAGAAGATCAAAGAAATTGAAGTAAACCTAAGAACTTTTAACTAATCCAACATTATCCCAAATTAACAACTCTAAATTTTAAAGATGCACATCTAAAATTCGTGAGGACCATTCAAATCTGAAGATAAGATCAAACAAATGAGAGAGAAACCATGATATCAATTCACACAAGAAAATGTGGACAAACTTTGCATAACTCCTTGCTTATATTTATTTGCTAAAATAGTTAAAAATAGTTTTTGGCTCAAAACCTCTCCCTTTACAATTGGAAATACCTATTGATATAGGCAATTCATGAGGTATACAGATCAATAATGATGAATCACATTTGTGCATGTGTATAAGATAATTTTCCTTTTTGTTATATTCTACAACAAAATGAACTTTTCTAATATACTAATTTATAGTCAATGTATTTTAAAATATGTACGTGCCTTTACAAAAAGACTATTCTATTTCAAAAATATACAATGCTCACTTACAAATGAATATTCATATCTTAACTAACTTGGAGAGAATTTTTGTGATGCAGTCTTCTGCCCTCCCTATAAGATATTCATTATATAAGGTTATTCATTGATTATATGGAAATAAAAGATATATCTTCATGAACAATTATTTTTCTTGATCTTCCAAGACTTTGAGATCCTTCTCAACCCTTTCCGAAGCGTGTTTGATGTCCCTAGCATCTCCTATCTTTTCTTCTGATGATAAAAATAAATTCATGACTTTCTTATTATCATCTCCTATTTTCTCTAATCCTTGATTTATTACTTCTTGCATGAATTGAGTATTTTTATGCTTGAACTCCTCATTAGTTATTAGACCCAAGGGATAAAGTATGGTAGGCTCTTTGATCAATCTATCCAATATATGTAACATTCTATCTTATTATTGTTTGATATCCTTGGAAATGTCTTCCATCTACTTGGATCAATTGCTCAGGGCTTTTATTTTGTCCACCAATATAACCATACCCATATTGGATTGGGCTAGGTTGATTGTCTTGAACTCAAGGACTTGATTCTTAGTCAAGGCTTTGATCAAGTATATCACTTGATATCTTGAAGCATATCATTGGCCAACTTGGCATGTAGCCATGGGATTTTTCTTAATTATTGCCTCTTGTTTAGTTTTGACTAGATTTAAGGAATTAAACAAGTCAATCATGGTGTCCCCATATAGCTTGAATCTATCTGATTGACAAGATGGAAATCTCTTCTAAATTTTATTCTATTACAGTATGCTCTTGATCATTATAGTAGAGCCTCCTTACAGACATATTCTTCGCACGTGATGGGTTGTTGTTTCTCAATGGTCCAAAATGAGCTTGACCAATTATTGTCCCTTCTATTTAGAGTAATGGAATCAAATTGTTCATCTTTGAGAACCCTTTTTTTTGTATCTAAAGTTATATAGAGCTCCAAATCTTCCCTTGAAACACCCTTTTGGGTTTCTATGGTTATGGGCTTCTCTATATTACTTTCAAATGGTCTGCATTTCAATTGTGGATCAAATTGTCCTTACACAAGTGAGAATTTAACTTGTTTAGCTTGATTATAATAAGTATTGGGTTGAATCAGGATTTTTATACTTGCCAAGGCTTTATTTAAGGTTTTTATAGTGCTCTAATGGCATCAACTATTTGAACATGCATGAGCTTCATGAATTAGATTCCAATTGGATTTCCTATTTATACCCTTACATTTATAGGGTCTATAAAATGTTAAACTTGGCATATTATACTTACGTGACTCTGATGTGGCATCACCATGGAATCCCTATGGTATTTTTATGGAAATTAGCTTAGTAATATTCAAAAAGTAACTGCTATCTTTTGAAAATTCCACCTTTATCTTGCACCATTGATCTCATTTTAATGAATCAATTTATCTCCATTGATATTGATATGAGAACTTGAACGCTATTGGCTCCTTGATACATTCCCCATGGTTATGACACTAGTCACTTCTACATTTTCTCTAAGCTTTGTTGAAATGTTAACATTGATCTCACACTATTCAACTCATTTGTATGGATTGATTATACTCTATTGATCTTGATCTACTTAATTATACCTCCTACTCCATGTACCATTGACCAAAATGTGTACACTCATCTATGTACCATAAATCATTGAAATATGTTCAAGCTTTAATTTGTGGCCTATGGCTATGCCATGTGTCATCTCCACATGTGTTGATAGAATCCTTGAATTTTCAACATTTGCTATGTAGTATCTGATCATCTTCACTTATGAAAATGCACTCCATTAGATCTTGATCTGTAAGGTCAAACATCATTGGATACTCACTTTTATTTCATTGATATTGTGACACCTGTCACCCTCTTACTTTTACTAGGGCTCCATTGAAGTTTTGACTCAATACACATCATCCGATCAATATTTCCCGAGCAAACATGCACCATTGATCTTTGAAATATGTCTAAACTTTAGCTTAAGGCCATGTATTTAACTTTTCAACTTTAATCTTGCACCATTGGTCTCATTTGCATGGATTAAATATGGACCATTGATTCTATGGATACAAATAATATTTAAGTCAGTGCTCAAGAAAATAAAGAACTTAGCATAAAATATTTGGACTATGGTTCCATTTCATGTTAATAAACATGGGTAAGACCTTAGGATAAAATATTTAAGCTAGGTTTTGAGACATAATAAAGGGGACCTCACGAGTAATTAAAGACACGACATATAGTTTTATCTAGGTTTTTTATATTAATAAATACAACAAAATTTAGGGTAAAGATTTTAAGCTAAGTCTATAGTAAAAGGGTCCCTTTATTTAGTTATACCATGCTAATGATAAAATTAACCAAGGGGTTATGGGACATAAAGGGACAAAGATATATTTTTATACTAAGGCTTGGTCATGTTGAAAAACATGACTAAGTCTTAGGATAAAAATTAAGATAAGTTCATGGCATAAATAACTATTCCCACACAAGTTGTTCCTACCAAATTTGAATTTGATTCAAAGGGACCTGAGCTAGGGTAATTTGAATGAGGGTTTTATCATGACTTAAAATATATCCAATTAATATTTGACAGATGAAATGCAAGTAAAATATTAATATAACATTGAAGCATAAAACCCTAACCATGTTCATTCCCAAATGAGATTCCATTAAACCTATAAACATAATCAACAATCATTAGTAACATTAGAAGGGATAAAATCATGAGTATTTGAGAATATTTCAATTAATGCAAATGAGAACCAAGTGTGGATGATCTTCAAATAAATACAATGTGCAAACATGTTGGTATTACTCTTATCAAGTGATTTTTCAATTTTAAGGTACAAATTTACATAATTTGAAACAAGGTTCCCCATTTTTTAGAAATGAGGGTATGCTGAGCTCAATAAATGGTAACTTTTGGAAAAAACATAGTAATACATGAGATTTTAGAGACTCTAGTCTAGACTAATAAGTAGTTTATTCATTCCAATTGATCAAGTATTATTGAGATCAATTCATGGTTGAAACAAGTCTTATACATGTAGAATTAGGATCAAACATCAATACATAGCCATGTTTTGTGTGTGCTTTGATTCCACTTACTATTTACCATGAGATTTTGGTAAACAACCTCTAGATTTCATGACTTTAGTTAATAACACTGACTTTCAACATGTTTGGATATTCATTAAGAACCTTGCTTTAGCTTAGGGAAATCTTTTGCATTGCTCTGCTACCATCTATACATACATAACCCCAATAGAGATGCCTTTGGATCCACTCTAGGCCTTGATCCACTACCATCCAAGTGTCCATAACCCTAGTGGAGGTTACCTAAATCACCTTTGCTTAGAAAGCTCTTTGATTTTATAATAAGCTCTTGTTTTTGTAAAATTTTAGATAATTTTGACTTTTTGGCAAAGGTTGGGAACCAAGTTAGCCAGGTTTAGGGATTGGTCAAGTGTTTGACCTTCAAGAAATCATCTTTGGTTGCCAACTTTATCCTATGAAATGATGTTTATTAAGTGCAAACATGATTATAGCCTAATAATTCAAGATTTCACCCTACATTTTCAATCCTTCTTAAAACCACACTTAGATCAAAATAATGCTCAAAATCCCAAGGAAAAATTATCCTAACCATGATTCTTTATTAGTTTCTCCAACTATAACATTAAGCTCATATTCTAATAATCCATGATCAACCAATGCTAAGAAAACATACCTATATTCCTGAATAGTGGAGTTACTTTTGAGAATCTAAATGTATTTTGATTTGAGGGCTATCCAAAAGGACTTACTGAAATCAAGAAACAAATTAGAGAAAGGGAAATCCACCAAAAAAAATCACACCAAAAAAAAGCAAGGGAAATAAATAAACAAATATATACAAATATCATACACAAACAAGGGCCATGAGGGAAATAAATAGGAAAGAAACTAATCTACCCTATCTACACTAGCTCTAACCTATCTTATTATTCATTCCATGAAGACTCCAAGTTGGGTAGCTGAAGAAGAGTGTTTAAGGTATTGCCCATTGGTTGGCAATGTAAACTATACTCCTTGCAAGTCTTTTAGTTTGAAGGTTTTATCCCCTCGGATCTCAATAATCTGATATGGGTCAATCTACAAAGGTGTGAACTTCCCATGCTTTCATTTTGATTTTGAGGATTTATCCCAAAGAAGGAATAGGTCTCCTTGTATAAACACTTTATATTTGAATGTTTGTCAAACCACCTCTAGACTATGGTTTGGTGTTTTCTAAAATTGGCAAAATCCTCCTCTCTTGCATCTTCCATCTTTTTGATGTCAAGTAGCCTTGAATTTTAAAATTATTGATCCTCCTCCATGTACTCTTAGATGAAATTGTATGTTGGAATCTTGAGTGTAAATTATTGACCATATACTAGAAAGAATGGTGATGCCTTGAGAGCTTGTTAACTCTGATTCTATCTTCCCAAAGGGAATACTTGAGTATCTTGTGCCATGTTCTTGGTTTATCAGCTACAAACTTCTTTATGGCTTTCAGTAAGTTCTTATTTGTTGATTCAAACACCACATTGCCTTGAGGGTAATGGTTTGATGAGAACTTGAGGACAATTTTATTGTCATATTCCCACTAAGTCATCTCAATGGATACAAAGGTATATCTATTATCACAGACTAGAGATACATGTGTCCCAAACCTTGTGTATATGTTTTCTTCTAAAAATTTGATCACCTCTTCAATCTTTCACTACTTAGTTTCCATTGCTTTAGTCCATCTAGTGCAGTAGTCAGTAGTAGTTAGAACATACTTATGACCATAAGATTAATTAGGGTTAATGACCCCCACAAAATCCAATCCCCATTGGGTAAAGGGTTTATCAATTATTATTGGCTTTAATGGCATAAGTGCCTTAGGATCTTTATTATTGAACACTTGACATGAGTGCCATTCTCTTACATGATTTTTAGGGTCCTTGAAGATATTAGGCCACTAGTAATAATCCATAAGGATCCTATGTGTTGTTTTCCTTCTTAATGGATTTCCACTTCCCAACATTTCATGGAAAGTGTTTAAGATTTAGCCTCCCCTTCCTTGGAAACACACCTTAGGCAAATGCCTTCAAATTTTTTCCTATACAACACTCCATCCTTGATCAGTAAATGAGTTTTTTTGAGCCTTAAATCTCTCTTTTGATCTCTATTTAACCATGTAGGACAATATCCATTTATTATCATATTAATAATAAGATCATACCAATCATTGGGCTGAAAATTTTGTTTCTCTACCTGCATGATACTTAGTTTGGGATTAGTATTGACAATCAACTAAATTAAGCCTTGGCATATTACCATATTTATAGCCTTCATATCTAGATGATATTTTTTAAGAATAAACATCCATTTACCTCTCCTTTCTCCAAGTTTACATTGAATAAGCATGAGCTTAGTGTCAGGTTCTAATAGTATTGAATGTACCTTATTTCTAAGGATATAATGCCTAAATTTATTCACTACCTTGACCAAAGTACGTGCTTGTTTATCAATAAGAGAATAATTAAATTCATCATTTTAAAAATTGTTAATCATGAAAGCAATAAGATGATCACATTAATCTATCATCTAAGTTAGGACAATTGGAATTGTATGGACAAAAGCAAAAGAGTAAATATATAAGTCTTCAATAAATTCTAGATTGATTAGCATAGGGGCTTGTTCAATTGCTTATTTGATTTCCTTGAAGGCCTTCTTGGTATCTTAATTCCAAGTGATATTAACACCTTTCTTCAACATGTGATTCAAAGGTATCACTATTTTTGCAAAACTAGAAATGAACTTCCTCACAAAGTTTATTTTACCAAAGAAAGACTTTAGTTCCTTCCTATTATTAGGGGGTTGTATCTTTGATATTGTATTTAGTCTATGTCTATAGAGATCCAATCCTTAGTTATAACATGTCCCAATAATTTTCCCTTAGTTATACAAAAAATTATCTTCTTTGGGTTGAGATAAATTCCATACCTTTTATGCCTTTAAAATACTTATTACAAGTGCATGATGTGATCTTCCCTAATCTTTGAAAAGACAATTCGGTCATCTATGTAAATAATAATGCACTTACCTATGAGGCCTTGGAATGCATTATCCATTTATATTTGAAAGGTTTCACCTACATTTATCAATCCAAAAGGCATTCTCTTGTAGGAAAAATTACCCCACTTAGTAGTAAAAGTAGTCTTCATCCTATATTCCTTGTTCATTAGCACCTAATTAGACCCTAAAAATCCATAAAAAAAAGACATCATAGCAAAACCAAAGATATGTTTGGATTACTTGGTCAAGAAAAGGTAGAGGTAATTATCATTTTTAGATGCTTTATTCATATTTATAAAATTATTGTGCAATATGATTTCACCATTTTTCTTCCTGACTGGTACTAGCTTAGCTACCCACATGGAGTGTCTAATAGGAAACACTATCTTAGAATCTAGTAACTTCTTAACCTCTTTGTATATCATTGGTTCTAGAATAGGGTTGACTGGCCTTTATTTTTGTCTAAATGGTTTGCATGCTTCTTTTAGAGGTATGGTTGGGGTTATGACCTTAGGATAAAAGTCTTTAAGTCATCATAGGACCATGCTATTATATCCTTATACTTGGTCAACAAATCTTTGGCTCTCTCATTTTCAATGCTTGTGTAGGATGTACCAAAGTTCACTAGTTGAGATTGACCTTGGGAACTTAGGTCCATTACATTGTAGTCCTTACCATCTACTTTTGGAATCTTGGTAGTATCAGCTAGTTTGTCTAAATTAAATAATATCTCTAAGGCTATCATCCCCTTAGGGATCTTATTGTCACTCAACTGAATGATCTTGTCATCAAGTTTCCCTTCAATTTTTTCATCATCAAGGGTATTTTTGGTAGCTTCATCAATGATGTGAGACTCAAATACTCCTGAGATAGTCATGAAGTCTATGATTTGTTGATCATCATTGAATACTTGAAAATGGTTGACATTATCTGGCACTAAGGGACATGGGACTAATTCAATGGTAAGGATTTGTAACTTGGAACCTTGATTGGTCATAAGGTTGGCTATAAATGAAGCAAGTTCATCAATAGTCTTGTTTTATTCCCATAGGGATTGACACAATGTTGAAAGCATCAAAATATTCAATCAATTCCTAAACTCTAAATCTATATTTCTTAAGATAGGACAAATTTCATTGATATTTACTCTTGACCTAATTAACTACTAGTTCAGAATCACCAAAAAACAATAATTCCTTGACCTTGAGTTTCATTACAAATTGTAATCCAAGAATAAGTGCTTCATACTCAGTCAAATTATTGGTACATGGGAATTGAAGTTTGTAACAGACGTTGTATTCTTTGCCATTGGGATTAATTAATACCACTCCTAACCTAGAACCTAATTTGCATCTAGAACTATCAAAACATAGCTTCCATAATCTAGTCATAGTATGAGAAGCTTTGGAGTTACATACCTTTGTGGTGTCAAGAGTGTAAACACCTAGATCTAAGTTAACCATGTCAACCCTATCATTGCTTACATTGTATTTAGTAATCATATTCTTCATTTTAGGTTCCCTTTATATCCTAATATAGTTTGGAACTCCTTTCCAGGTTAACCACATATGTGAACAATCAATTGACATATAACCATTCAAAGATCTAGTCCAATCTCTACTTAGTAGAATTATATATGCATCAGGGATATCCACCACTTGGATTTCAATGAATTGTCAGATCCTTATTTTATAATCAATTTGCATGTGAACATTTAACAATTTATCAATCACTTTGACTCTTGATTTATCTAATTGAGTCATAACCCTATCAAATTTAATTAGATTCAAACCTAATTGGTGATAAATACATTTAGGCATAATATTTATAGATGCACCAGAGTCTAACAAACAATTATGCAAATTCCTACCAAAGATCATGACTATAAGTAGGAAAGGTGGAACACTTGCCGTAATTTTATGTATTACAATGTTAACATGTGCAGACTTTTGTGGTTTGCTAGAATTTTTAGAAAAAGATTCCAATAACAAATCCCTTTGTTATGTAGTTTGAGTTAACTCATGGAAATTAATGTTAGCTTTGATATTTTTCATGTCCTCGACTATATTATATCTAGTTATATTGGAATAATTAGATGAATCAGTCTAATTCATCAACATTGGGTTTAGATGTAATTCCCTTAAGAGGCTCTGGATTATTATTTGATGTAGTATCAGGAGTGTCAAAAATATTTAGTAGAGTTGAGGTGGTCAAAGGTTATTTCTTCTTCATACTCCTAAGAGGATAGGTCTTCTTATATTGTTTAAAAGCATGAATCTCTTCAAGGATAGCCTCCAACACATTCTCTTTTTGGATGGGAATTCAAATATCTCCACCATGAGAATGAATCAATAAATTTAGATGACCTTGAAGAACCCAAGGTACCTACACCAATGTATTTATTAGGTACAACTTCAAAAGTATCCAATTATTCTTTAAAATATTTAGCATCATTGAAAACCCCTAGAGAGTCTAGTTCACCATGTTTTAAAGTAAAATGAACTCTACAATAATTAGGTAAAGCTACATCACCAAGATTTATATTAGGCACATTATTATTAGAGGATAACTCATTGTTATGTCTATTTTTTTATTATTTTATAATTTATTTGAAGGCCTATTAAACCTTTGGAAAGATAGGTTCCTATTAGATCTTTCCCTAGTATGGCCAACTTGCTTTTGTAATTAAAGAAAATAAATGCTTAACTTTTGAACCATCTTTAAGATAGAGTCATTCTCATTCATTAGTGCCTTAGAATTAGGGACTTGAGTATTGCTACTAGCTATAGGCATCAAATCTCTTTGGTCTTAAAGATGATATCCACTAGCAGAGTGGTTCAAGAATCCTAGGTTCTCACTAGGATGTGCATGACTTAAAGGCAATTGGTTCAAAACTGGGAGCTAATTTAAGGCTAACATATTTTGATTAGCATTAGGAATGACATTTAGCATTGGAAAATTTTGATTAATGTTGGGAATATTATATGCCACTTGGACCTAGGGTTGCATCTGATCATTAATGATCATACTTCAAAATAAGCTAGGATTAGGGTATTAATGACTTAATAATATCTTTTAAGAAACATAAAAGTCATGGGATCCAAAACATCCTTGTAGATCTCTAAGGCTAAAACCTTGTCAAGTCTATAAGGAGCTATGGTTGTATTGAACATCTTCTAAAATCTAGCATTAAATGCTCTTATGGGCTCATTTGAGTATTTTTTTTTCTTTGATAAACTATTGTTATAGGACACATCGATTAATGATTTTACCAAATTGATCATTGAGGTAATTATTAAAATCATTCCAGCAAGCTATGCAATTTTTAAGAAGATTAAGAAACCATTCATATGCATCATCTTTGAAATAAAATGGGAATAATTTGCATGGTACATCTTCATGAACAAAATTCAAAACTCTTAAATTAGTTTTGAAGGATTTAATGTGTTCTTCAACAATTATAACACCACAAGGACTAAAAGTGGAAAAATACTTTTTAAGATATGAGGAAGATCATGTGCCATACATAGTACATCGATTGAAGAACCACCTAGCCAATCCATACCTTGATAGGGATTGAATGAAAGATCACCCTAAATTGGTGAAGTTGGTTTAGACTTTGAGAGTGTATGCTTACCTTTGTCTCTCCTATATCTCCTATGCACTTTTAATGAAATAAGGGGAACCCTTGTCTTTGAACATGATCTAGTCTTTATCCTTGGAAAATCTAGTTTGAAAACTTTGAAACCTATTTTAAATATAATGTGTAAGTCTTATCTTTACAAATAATAATGATCAAACTTGCACATTAAGTAAATTTTGTTATAATATGTATAAGAATGGAAAAAGACATCAATATTTAACTATATTAGCTCAAATATACATAAATATTAATGATATTTACATGTTTCAATCTCAAATAAACTAAAATTTTAGAGATCCAATCAATTTTTGAACAAAATAGCTATTACTAACCTTAAATTCTTTGGATTCATAGATCTTAATCTATCTTTACCATAATTAAACATCAAACTTCAAATAACTTCTATCTTTGTCTAAAAAAGCATAAAGAATGGTTTAAATCCATTAATATCAATGATCTTTTCAAAATTGTGGTAAAAGAACTCAAATATGCAAAGAATACATTAATCTTTGAACATAATTCACCATAATTAGCAAAGATGTTGGAATTTTACAAAGATCTAACTAAGGCCCTCCTTCTAGCACTAGTTTTTACCCTTGTTTATGCACCTAAATGTATCAAGTTCATATAGTGTTTAAGAAACACTTCTCATTTATGGACTAAAAGAATCCATTGCATGAGTTTCTAGTTGTGATAATATATTATCCTTGGTGGAATAGAGGTAAAATAGGTTGACTGTTTCACAAATTTATATTAGTTGGTGGTTGGTAGCCATCATAGATTAATAGTTGAACTTTGATTTTGAAGATGATCTATGCTATTTAAAGTTAATTATGATCAATACTACATCAAAATCTAAACCAAGATGAATATTCAAAATGAATGTAAACAAAGGTGAATTGATAAAAAAAAAAAGAAAAAAGAAGGGTAGGGCAAAAAAGAGACTTGTTATTAATCTTTACTTAAAAAATAATGACAAAGTTCCAATTTCATCTAAACATGAATTTAAATAATGTGCAATATGAATTAGCATAAGCTTAAATCTTATCACACATTAGGCAGACATCTAAGGAAATTATGAAAAGATGCAAATAAGAACAAGATTTACTTTAAGAATTTTACCCCTACAAGCAAATAACATTATCCCAAATGTAAGAAGAGAAAAGAAAGTGAAGTAAACCTAAGAACTTTCAACTAATCCAACATTATCCAAAATTAGCAAATCTATATTTTAATTATGCACATCTAGAATTTATGAGGACCATTAAAATATGAAGATAAGATCAAACAAATGAGAGAGAAACTATGATAACAATTCACACAAGAAAATGTGGACAAACTTTTCAAAAATCCTTGCTGATATTAATTTTCGTGAAAAGTTACAAATATTTTTTTGGCTTATAAAACTCTCTCCCTTTATAGTTGGGAATACCTCTTTATATAGGAAATTCATGAGGTATGTAGGTTAGTAATGACAAATCACATTTGTACATGTATATAGGACAATTATCCTTTCTATTATATTCTAGAACAAATGACCTTTTCTAATATACTACCTTATAGGCAATGTATTTTACAAGCTATACATACCTTTAAAAAAAATATTCTATTTCAAAAATATACAATGTTTAATTACAAAAGAATATTCCTATCTTAGCTAACTTGGAGACCCTTTTTTTGATGCAATATTTTGCCCTCCCTACACGATATTCATTCTATAATGTTATTCGTTAATCAGTTGGAGATCAAAGATAGGTCTTCATGAATAATTTCTTTTGTTGATCTTCCATGCCATTGAGATCTTTATCAGCCTTTTCCAAATCCTGTTTGATGTCCCTAACATATCCTATATTTTCTATTGATGATAAAAGTAGGTCCATGAATTTCCTATTATTAGCTCTTATTTTCTCTAGTCCTTGATTTATTACTTCTTGCATGAATTGAGTAGTGATGTTCTTGAAATCCTCATTAGTTATTAGACCCAAGGGACTAATTATGGTAGGCTCTTTGATCAAACTATCCAATATGTTCAACATTTTATCTTCTTGTTATTTGATATCCTTGGAAATTTATTCCATATACTTGGATCAACTACTTAGGGCTTTGATTTTGTGCATCAATATAGCCATACCCAAATTGGAATGGGCTAGGCTGACTATCTTGAACTCAAGGACTTGATTCTTGGTTAAAGCTTTGATCAAGTCTTTCACTTGATAGATTGAAGCCTACCATTGGCCAAATTGGCCTTTATCCAAAAGGATTTTGCTATATTACTTCCTCCTAATTAGTTTTGACTAACTGTAAAGAATTAAATAAGTCAATCATGGTGTCCTCATATAGCTTTAATTTTTTTGATTGACAAGATGGTAGTCTCTTATAAATTTTTTTCTATTAAAAGATGCCCTTGATCATTTTAGTAGAACCTCCTTGTAAAAATATTCTTCTCTTGTGATGGGTTGTTGGTTCTCAATAGTCTAAAATGAGCTCAAATAAGTGTTTTCCCCTATATTTAGAGTTGTGGCATCAAATTTTGAATCTTTGAGACCCTCTCTTATGTATCTAAAGTTAGATAAAACTCCACATCCTCCCTTGAAACACACTTTTGGGTTACCATGGTTGTGGACTTCTCTAGATTTCTTGAAAGTGGTCTGCATTTTAATTATGGATTGAATTATTCTTTCACAAGTGAGAATTAACCTTCTTTGGATTGATTATAATGAGCATTGGATTAAATCAAGGATTATGTACTTGCCAAGGCATTCTTGAAGGTTTTTACAATGCTCTAATGGTGGTAGCTATTTGAACTTGCATGACTTTCATGACTTAGATCCTAATTAGATTACGTATTTATACCCTTGCATTTCTCAGGTCTATAAAATCTTCAATTCGGCATATTATAATTATGTGGCTCTGATGTGGTATCACCATGACATCCCTATGACATTTCACTGGCAATTTGCTTAATAATATTCAAAAAGTGACCATTATCTTTTGAAAATTACACCTTGATCTCGCATCATTGATCTCATTTTCATGGATAAATCATGCTACATTGGTCTTGATATGAGAACTCAAATGATATTGGCTACTTGATGTGTTTCCTATGATTATGAAACTTATCACTTTTGCATTCACTCTGAGCTTTGTTAAAATGTCAATGTTGATCTCACACTATTGATCTCATCTTCATAGATCAATCATGCTTCATCAATCTTGATCTACTTAATTATTCCTCTTGTTCTACATAATATTGGTCAAAATGAATATGCTCATCTATATACTGTCGATCCTTGAAATATTCTCAAGTTTTAATTTATGGCTTGTGGTTATGCCATGTGTCATCTCCATGTTCATTTTTTAGGATCGTTGACTCTTTAACATTTGTTATGCACTGTCTGATCATATTCACCTGATCAAATGCATTCCATTGGATCTTAATATGCAAGGTCAAATTCCATTGTTTACTCAATTTTATTTCACTAATATTGTGACACTTGTCACCCTCTCAATTATCCTTGAAAACTATTGAAGTCTTTACTCAATACACATCATATGATCAATCTTGCTTGAGGAAACATGCACCATTGATCTTTGAAATATGTTATAACTTTAGCTTAGGGTTGGGGATTTGAATTTTCAAATTTAATCTTGCACCATTGGTCTAATTTTCATGGATTAATTGTAGACTATTGATCCTATAGATAAAAATGACATTTAAGTTAGTGCTGGAGAATGTAAAGAACCTATCTTATTGTTTTTGGACTATGGTTTTATTTCATGTTTATAAACATGGGTAATACCTTACGATACAATCTCTAAGCTAGATTTTAATACATAATAAAGGTGACCTCATGAATAATAAAAGACACAACATATAGTTTTATCCTAGGATTTGTTGTACTAATAAATATAATAAACTTTAGGGTAAAGCTTTTAGGCTAAGTCTATAGTAACAAAGACCCTTCATTTAATTAGACCATGCTAATAGTAAAATTGACCAAGGGGTTATGGAGCATGATGGGACCAAGTATAAATTTTTAGAATAAGGGTTGGTCATGTTGAAAAACATGACTAAGACTTAGGATAAAAATTAATCTAAGTCCATAGCACAAATAATTGTTCCCACGTAAATTGTTCTTACCAAATTTTAATTTGAATCAAAGGAACCTAAGCTAGGGTAATTTGAATGAGGGATTAATCATGACTTAAAATAGATCCACTTAATCTTTGATAGATGAAATTCAAGTAAAAGATCAATTTAACATTAAAGCATAAAACCCTAAGCATGTTCATTCCCAAATGAGATTCTATTGAATCTATAATTTAGAAACATAGTCAACAATCATTAATAACATTAAAAGGGGTAGAACTATGATTATTTGATAATATTTTAATTAATTTAAATGAGAACTAGGTGTGGATAATCTTCAAATAAAGATAATGTGTAAACATGTTGGTGGTACTCTAATCAAGTGACTTTTTATTTTTAAGGTATAAATTTGCATAATTTGAAACAAAGGTCCCCATTTTTTAGAAATGGGGGTATGTTGACCTCAATACATTCTAAACCCCCATTTTTTCATCAATCAAGATTTTAAATTTCTCTCCAAAAATTAATTAGTGTTTTTTCTCTTTTAGTATATCATGGCACTAACATTATAGGTTTATTTTCACTTGGGTTTCCAAAAGTCTAGTTCCCTTCCCAGATCAACAAATTCATTATCCTCTATGGCAAAATGAGTTATCTTTATCTGATAGGTAAGATCTAATTTATCATATTATTTTTATCTTTATTACTTAGTAATTTTGGGAATCTCATAAAACCCAGCTAAATGGGAAGTTGTGACATCATCAAGAGTCATAGTGGCCAATCCTCAAACATATCAAAGATGTCAGAGCCCAAGAGAGCCTTGCCAAATGGAAAGCTACCATGTCATCATGAGTTAATATGGCCAGTCCCCAAACCTATAATAGATGTTAGAGCCTAGGAAATCCTATTAGAATGGGAAGTAATCACATCATCAATTTTAGAGCTATAAGTCCCCAAACCTATCATAGATGTCAAATCCTAGGAGATCTTGACCAAATGGGAAGTTGCCACCTCATCAAGAGTTAGAGTAGCAAGTCCCTAGACCTTTCAAATATTGCATATCCTAATAGAGCCTAATCAAATGGGAAGATGCCACATCATCAAGACTTAGAGTGTCTAATCCCCAAACCTATTAGATATGTTAGAGCCTAGGAGAGCCAAATCAAATAGGAAGCTTACACATTATCAAGAGTCAAATAAGATAGTCTCTAAACCTATCAAAGATGTCAAAGCTCAGGAGAGATTAATCAAATGGGAATTTACCACATCATCAAGAGTTAGAGTAGCTAGTACTTAGACCTATCAAAAATGTTAGATCCTAAGAGAGCCTAGATGAATGGGAAGGTAACACATCATCAGCTGTTAGAGAATATAGTATCAAGACCTATCAAATATGTTAGATCCTAAGAAAGTCTAGATTAATGGGAAGTTACCATGTCATCAGGAGTTAGAGTGACCAGTCCCCATACCTATAAAATATGTTATATCTTAGGAGAGCTTTGTTAAATGAGAAGTTGCCACATCATCTAGTGTGAAGATGAATTAGTTAACACTTATGATTCATGAAACTCATAATGGAGTATGGATGAGACTCAAAGGCTAATTAAGGTGTGCCATGTGTCCCATGTGACACATCACCCAGTCAAGGGAAATGAAATGGAGTACATAACCATACCTAAGTGCTGAACACTAATGGGAGGACTAATAAATGAATAAAACATTAAAAATTAAGAATTAGTTAAGGGGCCTCTAAGAGATGTGACTGTGTGCCTACCATGCACTAGGAATTAACATAATGGAAGTTGGACCTGATTAGACATTTTTGAAAACATCCCATTGCCATTAATATATCTCTCCATTGGTAGAGGATCATGGGATCCAAATTTACTTCAATATTTATAAATAAAGGGATAAAATGAATCCACTAACTCAAATTCAAATTCATAGCAAGTAAGTCAACAAATGCCATTAATGTAGGGGGATGTATGCATGTGCTTATAAATCCTAAGGGAGGCCCATTAATTATTAACATTAATTCCATAGAAGAAATATCAAACTCCTCACTTTAAAAGTTACACAAAAACCATATATCATATGCCTCAATGCCAAAGCTTCATAGTTCCCCCTTTGTCCTACTTTAATGGATGTTACATTCTCAAACCTGAAGGCCAAGCTCAAGTACCAGGACATTGATTTCCTTGACAATTTAAAAATTATAAATACTACAATGACATATTTAAAGTAATTAAGTAGGTCCCTAAGGATTTTACCAATACTAATGACTAGCTAATTGAGCATGAGGATGCCCTTTGGTCCTAGAAAAAGTGTGGACTTCATAGAGATGTAGCCAAACTAGAGGCATTTCCTTATGTTAGCCTCATGGGTGACATCCTCTACAAGGCCATCCATGTGAAAGATGATATCAATGATTGGGTGTGGTCACCCACCTATCAACACTATATTATCAATATATTTAGGAATGCCTTCAAGACATACTACTCTCTCTCAAACTTATCTTTCTCATATGATGTAGTGGTAGTGTTGACCTGGATGGAAACCTAATAGATCTATGACATACTTCACAACTAGGTTGATAACCCTAACTCCAAATAGGTTAACATGGAAAATATTAATGCCTACAAAGTTCATACTTTTTAAAAGGTGGTCTGAGTAGGCACGATCCTATTGAGATAGTTGTTTAGAGAACCAAACTACCAACATGTCAATGAAATATGAATTCCCCTTATCCACATGTCTAAATCACTTAGACATCCCAGACATAGGAAGTTTGATCAACTTCAAGTTGGTCCATGCCATTATATTTTCCTGAACTAGAGATGACTTCTTCATGATGAGCTACATGTTCAATGTAATCTATGGGAAAATTTCATTCAATCATTAAACCTTTCTTGCATAGGTTATCAGTGACCCAACCATCAATGTGGACTTAAAATATATATATGGCCACCAATTCCATCATCATGTCTAGGACATTTATGACCACTTATACCTAATGGTGTACCAGGTGGTCAATGAAGCTTTGATGCCCTAGCTTTCAAAGGTAATCTGGGACTATCATAACCATCAAGGACTAATGGATATACAATGATGACATAGTGATCCAAGTCATGATATTTTTACAAGACTCCCTATGCTTTCCATATTATGTACCTAACCACTTATCAGAACAAGAGATCACTTATAAACTAGTGAAGGGAATATTTAGATTTTGTATACAAAATCAATATAAGGAATGTCAATATCTCCCAATCACCATATGAAGCCACATATATAGTAAATTCCCCTTGATACAAAATATGGTAGCTATTAGGGACTCCTTAACCTTTTAAAAATGTAAGATTCAGAAGTGGGACCCTAAAGGGGTGATTCAATCCTAGTTGGTATAATACTCAACTCATCTCAACATCAACTATGACCATCAAGCTAAAGACAATGATGATCTCTATTTAAATGCCATTGATAACCAAGAGGTGTTATACTAGATACTAGTCAAGAAGAATAAGAAATGAAAGAAGGCACATGCATGCCCCTTTGTAACTCCTATATCTTTTGCTCAATCTGTGGAGGACCCAACTCCAACAACTTCAGTCATCTCTTAGAGAATTGTAAAGGGCATCCTTCCACCTTCTCCTTGAGGTCTAGCTCTAAATTCACTTTTTATAGTGGATTTGACTCCTCAAGATCCATATATGCCTCCACCTACTCTAGTTACTTCTCACACTCTACCTCTGCTTCCTCTAATTGATACTCAAGGTCTACTTCCACCTTTTCTAGTAGTGCCAAGAAATAGACCATGATAAAGTTAATCTCAAACTACATGACACCAAGTAGATGAAGTGAAGATCACTCAACCATCATTACCATAGGCTCTAATATTTTATGTAGATATCATATTGAGAGTGAGATTAGATCAAAGAAACTCATATTCATGCATCTAGGTACCCTACTCACTCCTCTATTTCCTCCCATTTCCCTTCCACCCCTTTCTCCCACCTCATTCCAACTATCTTTTTTAGTGCCCACTAGTTCACCTCCACCCATTTTCTTTTATTACTTCCCCTTCATCTTTTACCCAAGTAACTTTGGCCTCATTCCATCCAATAATCCTCACTTCCTCATTCCATTCTTCTCCTCCCATCTCATATCTTGGAGTCCTCATAGTTCCTATCTTGGGCATGAACTCAATAATGGGTGTGACTATAACCTTTAGAAGCTTACCACTTCCAATAAGGACCCTCTTAGTCCCCTCTTCAATCAGCTTAGTGCTCCCCTCCATGGATCTAAGTCTTCTACCATTATATCCTATTATCTTAGTTAGGTTGTCCATAGTAGGACCTAGAGTTGACTCAAAAAAGAGCCTGAAGAAGAAATAGAATACAACCCATAATCTGGCTCTAGTTCAAAGGCCTTTAGTTCTAACTCTACCTCCTTCATAAGTTTTAATAACCCATTCAACCATAATAGTAACATCTTGATTATTGGCTCCTTATCCCCCCTCTCTTACCCAAGGCTCCACTGACCTCACATTTAACCAATCCATCTCATCCTTGTTATTCCATGACCCATTATCAAGGGTAATGTTACCTTAGGTGAGCCTCACTTAGGAATAATGTGAGCTCAAATGTTCCAAAGGTTTTTCCTTTTCACTCTCCCTCCTTTCACTCCCATACCTCCTCTACTTCCACTCCTTTCCTATTTCACTCCCCAAATTACTCCATCTCCCCTCCACCTCATCCTTCACCCTTCACCACCATTTCATTCATACCTCCTACACCCCCCACAACTTAAGGAATGGTTTTAGGGTCAGATTCACCATAAATGGATTTCTAGGGAAACCTAGACATATAATGGAGTTTTGACAGAGCCTTTAGGAGCATGAAGAGGATGCTTACATAGATATTCATCCAAGAGGGGAACCCACTAATATGGTAGACCCATCAAGATCTATTTTACCTTAACAAGGTGAGGAGTGTTGATGGAGAAGATAAAATGGTTGAGGAGCCACTTTTAGTCCTCCAAGATACCCACAACATGTCCAATAAGCTCCTTAAGGACATGTAGAGCCAAATCTAGACTCTTGAAGCCCAAGGGAAGAGTATGTTCCCAATCAAACTAATTAAGCAAGTCAAAGATACACTCTTATTACTTTTCTCAAGCTTAGGGAAAGTAATGGGGATTCAAGATGAGATTGATGTAATTATACAATAGATGTCAGCCTAAATGGGGAGGAACATAGAAATTGATGGGAAATGTTAGAAGCTTTAGGTAGTGGGTAATAAGGGGATGTTTTCAGAGCTCAAACTAATGCCATCCTTAGATTTAGGGTTATACCAAACTTATATTTAAAACATGAGAGTGGTAATGGAGGAGTGGTTAGTCTTAAACCACACTACAATAGAACCCTTAGAAGAAGATATTAAACTAGTTCAATAAGTTGGTATCTTCATGTTATTCCACTTAGATGGCACTTTACTCAACCAAGGGGAATTTTGAGTATACCTAGGTCAATTTGACCAAGTTATAAGGGATAAAGTGTCCAAAGAAAACTAGGAAGGATCTTAGGTGATGTTAGACTTGTCAACTCAGTCCACTATAAGCATCAATGAAGTCTCTAGATTCCAAGCCTTAAAGTCAATAGATTTGTAGTTCTCCAAGAGATTTGTAACTTAGACTAAGGAAATCTTCAAGGAGCCTCCAAACAACATTGCTAAGATAGAAAAGGAGTTCAACCTTGTAAAAACTATGTTATAAGTTGGGAGCTATCATTTAATGCATTTAGGAGTCAACCCCTCTTAGTCACATCCTCATGTTAACTAGTGGTCCCTTACAGATCTATTATGGGTCTCTAGGGATTTATTTTGGTTCAAATTTGAAAATACAATTGTAACTATAATGAGTGCCCATCATGGCCCAAGATGGGAACCTCATACTTTTTAGAGGTGAGCCCCAATCCATATCTATTTATAGACGAGTCATATTATGTTTTAGGGGTCAACCAAAAATTGCTCAAAAGTGTTATATTATTTCTAGGATTTCACATGTGTTTCCTTCTTCATTATATACTATAATAGAATCCCAAATAGATTATTGTATAAGATTTTCACTCTTTTAATGAATATAATCTCTATTTTATTTAAAAGGGTCTCTCATGTTCTCAATTTTATTTTATCTTCATGTTTAAATGATCAATAGTGCTAGGTTAATTGGATTAACACTTTGTCATTTTATTTATGTCGTGATTATGATGTGTTTAGTTATTATAATCTCTATGTGAGTTATTTCATTTCTCTTTTGGAAGTGCTAATAATTTGTGTGCCCAAATGCAAATTCTCATATGGTGTTTATGTGTTTTTTGATAATAAACCCATAGTACTCATATTTAGTAGGAATTTGCATTAAAGACATACTACCAATTCCCTCAAAATCTCCCCACTATATGTTCTTAGATGTATAACTTTAGTGAAACTTAGTCTATAGTGGTATAACTGTGGTAGAGTCACTTGGTTTAATGACTATCGCATTGATCTCATTTTAGACATGGAGGCTTCCCTTCTCTACCTTACCCTTCCCTCTCTTTTGTGTTTGTTTAGTGGATCTAAAATAGAAGTTTTTCCCCTTGTGTTTATAAATAACAATATTAACACTCAAGTATTCATAACTATCCTTAACCTATGTGAAGTACAACATATTGAAATTATGGTGGTAATAGTGTATCTCCTAGAGATTATTCACACAAACTCCATTTATGAAGTCCAATACCCACATCCATACCCTAGCCTGATCCTTGATCAGTCCTAAAATGGAAGATAAAAGTTTATAGTTGTCCCCCTTCCCCTTTTTAAGGAATGCCCAATCTCATGGGCATCTTGTAGTAAGGATTAAATTTTAGTGAACAATAACTGGGATTATAAGGAGGGACAAAAAGCTTCATTCTTATTTTGATTTGAGTTAATTTTATGGATATATTGTTTGGTCTACTAGTAATAAGGTGATAACTATTATTTGATTGTGAAACATCCTAGAGACTAGTTCACTTATTACCAGGGATAGGTCCCGCAAAGGTAGATTGGTTATTTCCCCTACTTATATATATAAAACCTAGGTCTAATAAACCCAAACCTACCATGATTATTAGGAGTTCATCTCTACAACCAGTCCCAAATGCATATCCCAAGATGGTCTAATTAGATAGCTTATCCATTAACATCCTAGGAGTCATAGATTATCTACCAAGGATCCATGAGATGTATCTTCCTTGTTTCACCCTTAGTGTAGGAAAAATCATGGAGGAACACATAACCTCTTATAAGATCACCCTAAGACTCCTAAATGTATAACATGAGAATGTGGCATGTAGGTTGTTCCTTTTTAATCTAATCGATTCTACCTATGATTGGTTCCTAAACCTTACTAAAGACTCTAGACTAAGTAGGGATCACTTTAGTTCTACTTTCCTTACCCAATTTTCCCAAGTAATAGACCCTAGTGTTTTATACCAATAGTTTACTTTTATCAAGAGAGAGTGTAATGAGTCCATATACAAATTTCAATGATAGGTTCCAAAAGATATATAGATGATTAATCATTCTTTACTAACCTAACCCTCAATTAACATTTAAAATGTATAAGTATTCTCTAAACCCTTAGATGGCCATGTTCTTGACAAGAGACATAATTATAATAGATCTATGTTTAGCATATGCAAGGGCCATCAAGTGGATAATAAACTTAACCCCAAGGGCTACACCATGACCCCCACTCCAAGCATATTACCACAAATTCCTATGTTGAACTTCTTACCTAGTATTAAATAGAATTTACCTATGCCTTAGCCGCTCCCTACAACATATCAAATCCCGTTGGATCATCCCACTTCAAAATAATAATTAGGTTTCCTAACCCCAAGGGGTTTAGATCTAATTCCATGGACTCAACATCAAGTGACATTATTTATGGCTAACAAAACCCAAACCATGCCTCAATTTATTCCATGAAGACTGAGGTATGTGCCATTAAAAAATGGTATAAAAGCTCATAAATAATTCTTAGGACTATAGATATATATGAACAACTCTACCATAGAAATCTCCAATAATAATTTGACATATCGAAATCCAAGCATGAGATACAATTTCCCTCATAACCCCCATAATCTTCACCCAATAGGCTCTTTGAGATCAATATATTTGAGATAGCCTTACCCAACTAGTGTCAAGTCCTTAACAGAGAAACACATGGATATTTGTATTACATAGATTTTATTTCTACTTTAAATACCTTACAAAAGGAAATGAAAGAATACAAGGTATCCTCCAATCATCTAAAATCTTCTAACTCAATTAAATCCCCTAATACAACTATGGTATTATAAACCTTGCATTTCCCTAGTCAAGAATAAAATGAGTTGGAGGAAGGTATCAATGAAGTACAAGTGTTTTAGTAGTTTTAAAGGATAAAATATGTGTTTAGGTGTAGGTAAAAAAAATAGTCCCTTACTAATTTGGTCCCCCCTAAATAATGATTCAACCCCACTAAAATAAAATTTTAGAAGTGATCATCCACTTCTAAGACCTCAAGAACCTAAGGAACATGTGGAAACCCCACTAGTAAAATCAAATGGTATTATAACATAGTCAAGGATATGAATACAATCAAGGCTAATATTACCATTCATGAGCTTTCCCAAATCATAGAGCAATAAGACCTTTTATTAAAGTCTTTGACTCAAAATTTGACCCCACAGGCCTAGACAAAACTGATTATCACACACTAGTGTGGTTATTCACAATAATAACATGGAGGTTACCCTCTTCCTTTTGACCCTTAAATTATTTTTAAATAATACACATAATGCTTAGTATATTATGTACCCTCAGTCAATGTGATGACAATAGGCATATGCGAAAAACTTAGTCTAGCCCCCATAAAATTAGATAAGGTAGTGATCTAATTAGACAATTTAAACGTGAAATTGATAGGTAAGTTGTTAAACATCCATATCTAGTTAGAATCTAAAACTAATATTCAACACACTATATAAATTCATGTGGTTGACATCCTAAGAGCATGTGGTATGCTCCTCAATAGAGATTGGTCAAAATCCCTGAATGCGTATATAGCCACAAATTTCTCCCTTATGTGGTTATTATGGAGGAGAGTAGCCAACCAAATATGAGTGTATAGGTAACCATGCATGAAACACATGATCACTGAATACAATTCTATTAATGATAAGATAAACCTAGTTTCCTCAGACCTAGGCATTGACATGCTAAGAAATGAGCCTCCAAAAAACCAAACTAGTCATGACCTAGGTTCACTTGGCTTGTGGTCTCTTTATGTAGATAGAGCTTGCTCCAAACTAGGTAGTGGGTCTAGTGTTTTTATTATAGATACCCTAGGGAGGAAACATTTAACATCCTATAAGCTATAATTCCTATGCATGAATAACATGGTAGAGTATGAAGATCTAATCCTAGCATTACAATTTGCATTAAGACATGAGGAAAATGAATTAAGAGTTTCATTTAGTCTAAAATCGTAGTCAGAAAATATCAAAACTATGTTTTAATGCAAACTATCATACCTCAGAGTGTATAAACATAGAACTTGGGATTTGATTGAAATTTTCAACATGTTTAATATCATTCTTATTACCTAAGATAAAAACCAATTAGTAGACTTTCTAGAATCAAATAAAACAAACTTCACCCCTCTAGATGACACTGAGCTACAAGAGTTCTCTATAGAACTCATACTATGTCCTTATGTCACAAACAATGTGATTAAATTTTATGTATTGTAAGATGACCAATAAATCATCTAGTTCCTTAGTAATGAAGGGATATTTTAATCCCAAATCATAGATGAAAAAAATAGAGACAACCCCCAAACTAAGTTGGATAAGTATGGGATCCTAAAAATTCATGGGAACAGGATCCCTAAGGGGGTGATTTCACTTAAAAGATATTTTAATGCATTAGACCCAACCTTCTAGGCTAAAAGGCTTAAATTTGAAGACTAGAAGTGTTGACTTGTTAATCTCAACCCTGTAGAGAATCCTTTCATAGTTAATGTGGGTCCACATTATATGAATATGAATTGGAATAGTTATTGAGATTATTGATAAGGTACAAGAATATAATTTCCTAAGACTATGAAGATCTTAAGTTCTTTGACCTGAGAGTGATTACTCACATTATCCCATTAAAACCTAACCAAAAACCCTTCAAATAAATACAAAGGTTAGTTAACCCAATCTTAGATCCCTTGATTCATAAGGAGGCTCATAAATTACTCTCTGTAGGGATAATTTTCCTAATCTACCACTCCACTCGGGTGGATAACCTAGTTCTAATGTAGAATAAAAATGGTGAAATCTGCCTTTGTGTAGACTTGCAAAATTTGAATAGGCCTTAGATAAAGATAAATAACCATTAACATCACTAGATGAGGTGATCTAAATGGTGAATGGGTCCCAAATGATGTCCTTCTTAGATGGCTTCTTGAGATATAACCAGGTCTTAGTCAACTCAGGAGACAAAACTAAGACATCTTTCACCACCAAATGGAGCACACTTACTTATAAATGGATGCCTTTTGAACTAATCAAATTTGGTAAAACCTTTCAAAGGGTGATGGAATTCACCTTTGAGGTCCTGATAGGTAATTACATAATAATATATATGGATGACCTGATAATTTTCTCAAAATATAGGTTAAATCATGATCACCACTTGGAAAGAGTATTTAAAATATGTAGAATGTATGGTATTTCCTTAAACCCAAAGAAGAGTGTGTTTAGTGTCATTGAAGGTAAGCTTATTGGTCAAATTGTCATAAATTAAGGTATTTCTATCAACCTCAAAAGGGAGGATATAATTTCTAAACTACCTTTACCTAGCAATAAGAAAGAAGTAAAATCTTTCTTTGGGAAAATCAACTTTATTCATAAGTTTATTTTTGGATTTGATAAAATAATGAATCCCTTGAACTCAATGTTGAAATGGGATGCTAAAGTGGAGAGGAAAGAAGAATTAAGGAAATATTTTTAGGATATCAAAGACACTATCATTTAAACCCTGATCCTTATCAACCTAAACTATATACAAGACTTATATGTATACCCTTTCACTTCAGAGCACACCATTACTGCCTACCTTACTTAGAGGTTAAAAATCAAAGAACAAATGATGGATTTTTAAAGTACAAATGTTAAAGACACTGAACTCTAGTATTCTACCCTAGATAAGCATACATATTCCCTAGTCAAGGTAATGAATAAATTTAAGCATTACATCTTTTGGAACATATCGCATGCCATTGTCCCACACCTAGCTATAATGCAAATACTAGGGTAGAATTAGATAGGCAAGAGGAGAGGTTTATGGATGATAAAATTTCAAGAGTATGACTTGGAAATTAATCTAGTCAAGTTGGTTAGGGGATAAGGCCTCACCCAAATAATCATACATATATACCCAAGAATCATGATACACCAGGTGGATCAACAAAGGGTGTAATGTTCAAATTGGTATGCCCTAATCATGCACTTTCTAATTTATGGAAATGAACCCCTAAGACTCAACCATATTTATATAAGAGCCCTCTAGTTGAAATTCATACATTAAATGCTAAATAAATGTGTTCTCTTCATAAGAAACCATGAAGGAATCTACCTCTAGTGTGTATCAGAAGAATAGGCCAAGGATATAATGGAAATTTTCCATGAAAAAATAGGAGTTAGAAATCCCACGGTAAATTCCATGGCTCAAAAGGTTCTCTGAGTAGGTTATTATTCACCCACACTACTTAGATATGTTGACACTCATATTCATCTTTACCAAAAATGTGAAACCTTTCCTAAAATAAAAATGCATGCCACAATACTTCTACAACATTTTATAAATTTTATGTGATTCACACAATGGGGACTAGATTTCAAGGGTGTGATTAACCCCAATTCATAAACTGATCATAAATTCATCCTCATGCGCATGGAGTAATGCATTATATGGTCTAAGACAATTACAATCAAAAGGAACACCATTGCCTAAGTCATAAAGTTCTTGGATAATGCCATAGTCACCCATTTTAGGGTCCCTATTTCTTTAGTATGTGATAATGGCCCTAACTTTCAATCTATAAAATTTATAGAATGGTCTAATGATAATAGTATCACACTAAAGTTCTCCTCCAACCACTACCAACAAGGGAAAAAATTGGAGAAATCCACCAATAAAAACTTGATTGATACCATCAAGAAATCAACTAGAGAGAAGCCTCAAGAATGACACTCATTTCTAAAATCTACCTTATGGGTAGACTGCACCTAGTATAAACAAGCCCTCACAAGCTCTCATTTCCTTTTGATCTATGGATTAGATCCAATCATACTAGTCACTCTCAAAATTCCTACTTCTAATTTCATGCAACAGTTTATGGAACCAAAGACAAAGTGAATTCTAGGATATTTGACTTGATTAAGTTAGAATAATCCCAAGATGAAGCTTTGTTGAGTTTTAGCAAGCACCAAGACATATTCAAGAGGTGGTTTGACAAGAGGGTTAAGTTCAAGACCTTCAAAATCTTAGACTTGGTCCTAATGTGGGACAAGCCCCATGAGAAGAAGGCCAATATTCAAAATTAAATCCCCTCTAGATTGGATCATATTAGATAGATAAAATACTAGGCTAAAACATGTTTTATCTCAAGGATATCAAGGGGAATGACTTAACACTTCTATTAAATGGGCAGTTCTTAAGTCATTATTTATTGACTATCCCCTCCAAAGTATTTTTTGATTAATCTAATTAGGATTCAATAATATATATATATATATATATATACATATATATATATATATATATATATATATATACATAATACATATATATATACATATATATATATATACATACATACATATATATATATATATATATATATATAATATATTTGATTTAGTTATGTGTTTGATTTTGTCATGTGTTTTTTTATGTTGTGTTATTTTATTTTGTGCTTCATTTTTCCCCTCTAGCCCCTTCATTGTTATGCATTATTCTTGTGATACCCATCCTTTATTAATAATTGGTTTATGTGGTGGTCAAAGATCAAGGGGATTGATGAGAAATAATAAATCTTAGGTTGAAAATTTAGTTCCAAGTGATTACAGGATAGTAATGGAAACTTTTGACTATTGATCTAAGAGGCCGATGATTCTAAGAGAAATAGGTGGATTTTAGAATAGCTTACACCCTAGGAAGGACACCAAGTTGTAATTAAAATAATAGCTCCAAAATATATTGGATTATTCAAGTTGATCAAGGATTGGATAGATATTTATAAATCCCCCCTTATCCATAACCCTTGGCCTTGTCCCAAACCCTCAATGGATAAGACTAATAATTAATGATCTCTTCTCAAGAAAATTGGAAAATAATAAAAAAGAATTCAAAATCTAAACTCCAAGTCTAGCTTGAAAGGGCTATATATGAAAATCATCACCAAAAGATTTCTAGCTTAGCTATTATTACATCAAGGATGTGAATGGGACTACAGGAATATTTTTTGTGGATATGAATGCTCATCTAGCATCAGATTAATGCCCTAATATTCCCCCTAAGCCATCAAGCCAACAACACCATAGAGGAAGTCTAATAATTAGTCTAGCCTTGATTACTCAAAGGTAATCCATCAATGCATAAAAAATGAAATTCAATTCTCTCTCTCTCTCTCTCTCTCTCTCTCTCTCTCTCTCTCTCTCTCTCTCTCTCTCTCTCTCTCTCTCTCTCTCTCTCTCTCTCTCTCTCTCTCTCTCTCTCTCTCTCTCTCTCTCTCTCTCTCTCTCTCTCTCTCTCTCTCTCACACACACACACACACACACACACACACACACACACACACACACACACACACACACACACACACACACACACACACACACACACACACTGGTGGATGTCTAGGGTGGAAGCTCAATATGATGTTTTCTATTGTGAGATTTCAGTGCCTCATCTCTTCTATGGACAATAAGGACCCCCCCATATAATCTTTATATTGAATAAGGAAAGAAGAGGAATTTAATTAGGTTCTTGTAGAGAATATTTTATAAGGTATGTATGAATTTATCATTGATGTCATTATAAGTTGTCTTTATTACTCTTAAAGTTGATTTCATGAGCTATGTACTTGAAAGACCTAGTGAGAAGGCATAGGCCTAGTAGCGTGATGAGATGAGCAGTATGATACTTGTGTGAATAAGGTTGGTAGTGTGTGACCATGGTATGAGGTTTTATAACATGAGGATGATGTTTTGAGAGTAGTATAAGATTTTTTAAGGTGTGATCAAGGTCAAAGTATAACTAATAATCCAAAGCTTAATATGCAAAGAGACCTAGTGTGACCTAATGAGGGGTCAAGTTTAGTTCCCAAGGATATAGACATCATAATAGTATTTTCATAAGTGTGAGAGGTTGTGTCAAGTTTTTTTATGAAGTTTTAATTCAAATTCTCAAGGAGAGAACATGAAATTTGCTGTTGGGGTTTTATATGTGTATAGAATTAGGTGTTGCAGACATGATAAGGTTTTTCTTATGCTCATTGGTATATTCAACCTTTGAATGAGATACTAATTATTTCATGTAAGTTTGAGAATGTTCCTAGCCTAAATTTCCTATCATTGGTTTTGGAGTTGAAGGGAAATCCTATATGAATGATTGTTAAGAATGGAAGGTAGTCTACACCCTCTTAAAACCCTCTTAATCACCTAATAAGAAATATATTTCTGTAAATGTCTTATAACGGATTATATTACCTATTTTTATTATTTTATCATGTATAGGACTCTCTTAGGTCTCTCCAAGTGGCATTGGTATATCAGAAGAGTGAGTGAAAGCTATAGGAAACCCTTTGTCTATCAAATTTTTGATGTTACAAGCAAGGTTGACTAGGTCAAATCATGAAAATTGTTGGAGGATGATGTGTGATGATTTTATTTTAATAAAATGTAAGTTTATGATCAGGTTTTAGACCTAAAATGTGCTAAACTGGTCATGGAAGTTGACCTATCACTAAATAGGCATAATGAGGAAGACAGTGAGAAAACTAGGTAGAAGTGAGAATGAGATTAGGGATTAGTTACAATGGATTAGGAATGGATATAAATTAATGGGTATTTTTAAATACCTATATCACATTTCCCCCTTGAATATAATTTTTTGTGATGCACATAAAAAAGAAAAAAGTTGTTCTTAAAGTGACCTATCTAACACAATGGGGTTTATGTAGGGTGAAGACATGAAATTGGTATGTAAGACCAATATTGATATTTAATCTTGTAATATATTTATTCCAATATGTTATAATTATCCTTAATAATCATGAAAACCCATTTTAAGTTCATAAAAGTGTTCACACATGTGTTCTAAATCTTGATCTTTATGACTATATTTTTGGAGCGACATGTAATTTTGTTTATGTGAGTGAGAATGATTTTCCTAAGTATTTTTTCATATATTTTAGGAATAAAATAAAAATTAAATTATTATATAGGTATTATAGGTTCATTTTAAAACATTTTTATTCATAAGGAACTCCTATGAAGGTCTAAAAAATCAAATTGTTTTGACAAGGTTCTTAAGGCATGTGTGGAGTTATAAGTGAGAATATGAAGGTATTCAGTTTGTTGTATTTTTCCATATATTATGAAATATAATGGAATAAATGATGATAATAATTTCATTTAGGTTATATACATGTGAATTTTTTAGGTTTATGTGTCAAATTTGATTATATACATCATATTTGCAAGATAGACTTTCTGACAGTGAGAAGGCCTAATTATGAGTAGACCTAATTGGGTGGTTCAAGGAGTTAAATGAGATAAATGGTGTTGAGGACCTAAGTTGAGATTATAAGGGATAATTAAGTCATTTTTTAATTACGTCATCCATTTTTTTAGGCTCATGGTGTTCTAAGGTGGTCAAGGTGAAACGTGTGCTTTAAGAAGACCTAATTGCATTAGAACTCTGTTAGACCTAATGGTGGTTTTGGCCCTTAAGGGTAATAACCAACCTATATAGTGATCTTTTAACTTGTGAAATGTGTTTTTTTATCTATTAAAATTTTTATCCAATTATGCATAGGTTTTTGGCTGACCAATATGGGTGAGATCAAGAGTCAAGTGTAAAGAGAAAGTGTAATAGGCCTAATTTGACTAGTTAGAATATTGAATACATGAGTGAATGATATAGAGTTTTATAAACTAGGTATAGGGATTGAAGACCATTATATAGGTCTTTTTAATATGTCATTAAGATATAACTATGTTTATATAGGTGATGAATAAGGTTATATAACCTAATTATGCCAAGGAAAGGGCTAGTTGAGCGAGAAAGCCTAATAAGTTGTTTGAGATAGATAGAAGAGTGAGAAGAGAAAAATAAGGTGGTCATATTAAATTGAGTGAGAAATATCTGTCTAAATGTGATAATAGGTTTAATTTAATTTATTTGGTGCTAATTTACTTAGGGGGTTGGTGGTTCCTTGTAAGTTGGTTTGCTAAAGGACTAGTTGAGTTGGTACTTGACTAATGAGGGGTTGGTGCTCCTTGTGGGGTTAGTGCCTCACTAAAATTTTGGTTCATTAATTATAGGACTATATTACAAGTTATGTGCTAGTGAATTTTATCCCCCATTAGGGTTCACCACATAGATCTTGTGTTCATGTTTTATGTTCCTACTTCATACTCATAATAATGATTGATTATGCCTTGTTATATTTATAGATTTGTTTGAATGATTAATGGATGATATATGGAATTAAAATAAGATTTTTCACATTAATTCACCCCTATCTTCATTGGTTATTCTTCAAAAAATTTGTATCATATCAAGGTCCCTAGTGTAGGCCTAATAGTCTAAGGTAGATATTTGGAGCACAGATATGGATTTTGATAATGAAAGTGTCTTTTATGGTTACAATGAGGATATATCCAAATTCATTTCAAAAAAAATTGATTTTTTTTCAAAAGAGAAGAATCATGTCGAATAATTTACCTATCTTAGAATTAAAGTAAAAACTTTAGAGGCACAAGTTGAACAAGATGTAATGAAGATAATGACAAATAATAAATTTGAGGAGAGTATTGGAAAGTTTAATAATATTTTGGATAGTAAAAGGTTATTTTATAATATGATAGGTCTTTTATTCAAATAATAGAAATGAATTCAAAGAGAGTTAGTATCCAAAAATCATTGATCAATCAAGGAGTGATAAAGTTGGTAGAATCAAGACCTATTCATAAGTGGTCAAGTTTGAATTCAATCATCAACATGTAAATAAGGGTTTTACTCCATAAAAGGATATCAAAGGAAATAGTGTATCATACTATGATCATCAAAAAACAAATAAGGTTAAATAATCATAGTATGTGGATTCTTTCATTGGTTATTATTTCTCTTGTGGTATAATTAGACATAGAGCTATTGATTGTAGATGGATAAGTAAAATCATATTTTATAACTACAATTAAAGAGGACACATTTAAAAGGAGTGTAAGATAAGATCTATAAAGAAAACCAATCATGTTAAAAAAAATTGTAGTCATGATACTAAAGAATCGATCAATAAAGTAGACCCTATGTGTATGATGAAATAGAAGCAACAATATATGATATCCCAAATTGCCATTCATAATCAGAATGAAGACTTGAAGTGGTACATAGACATTTCTTGTTCAAGTAACATGACACGAGATAAGATAAAATTCATCACTTTTAAGTAGAATGCCATAGGTTCAAAAAGATTTGGAGATAACACAACTAATAATATAATTGGAAAAGGTGATTTGAGCTTGGACAATGAGAAAACCAAGAGATAAAATTTATTATATATAGATGGTTTGAAACACCACTTATTGACTATAATTCAAATACACACACAATGACATTCCCTAAATTTTCATGATAAAGGATGTGAGATAAGGAGAGAAAAATTAGGAAGGTTTATTGGCAAAGCCAAGAGAACTGAGAAAAATATATATGTATTGAATCACATTATGAAAGAGAAGTTATTTATGATCAAGGTAGATGAAACTTGGCTATGGAATAGGAGGTTAGGTCATATTAACTTTGAAAATATAGTCAAGCGCATCTCCAAAGGATTTGTGAGGAACATACCCAAAATTTATAAACATGTAGATGTTCTTTTTAAGGCATGTCAACATGGTAAATAGACTAAGAGGAGATTAAATTATAAAGAATACTCTACTACTAGACCTTTATAACTAATTCATATTAAACTATGTGTTCTTACAAGGATTTAAAGTATTCAAGGTGATATCTACTTCATGTTGCTTATAGATGACTTCATAAGCATGACTTGGGTAGCATTATTGAAGGAGAAGTTAGAACCTCTAGGTAAGTTCAAAACATTAAAGGTTTTGATTGAAAATGAGATGATTGTGAAGATCAAGTGTCTTAGGTATGACAAAGGAGGAGTTTTTTGGTCAAATGAGTTTGATGAGTTTTGTGAGTTTAATGGAATAATAAAACAATTCTCAGCTGCTAGAACACCTCAATACAATGGGGCGGTTGAGAGAAAAAAACATAATAGTTTAAGAAATGACAAGGACCATTTTGAATGAGTCAATGTTGTCTAATCTCTATTGGACAGAAGCTATGAGTACTATAGTTTACACTTTGAATAGAGGATATATTAGGATCAATGGTGACAAGAATCCATATAAATTATGGAATGATAAACCTAGAAGTGTTAAACATTTTAAGGTTTTTGGGAGTAAATTTTATATTAAGAGAGATGATGAGGACTTAGAAAATTTTGATTCAAGGTATAATGAAGGTATTTTCTTGATATATTCAGTAGTAAGTTTTTCCTATAGATGTTACAGTAAAAGGTTGTAAAATATAGTAGAGATAACAAATGTGAAGGTTGATGAGACTAAAAAATTATATTCTCAGTCGAAAAATTATGAAGGAATAATAGAGATAGATGAGGATAAATAATAAATTGAGAAAATAAAGGACTTAAAAGGTCCTTCTAGATAGATTCAAAAGGATCATCCAAATTCTCAGATCATTGGGAACAAGAGTGCAGGTATACAAAGAAGGAGAAGAATGGTGAGTAATGTTAAGAAAGATAATACTATCTACTATTCAAATTTAAACCTAAAATATATATAGAATCAAGTGAAGATAAGTTTTGGATAGACTCCATGAATGAGGAGCTAAATAAATTTGATAAGAATGAGACTTGGGAGTTAGTACCTAGGCCTAAAGACAAAAATATCATTGTTACAAAATGGGTGTTCAGAAATAAGTTGAATGAGAAAGGATAAGTCACCAAAAACAAGGATAGACTAGTATACAAAGGATATGCTTAAGTATAAAGCATGGAATTTGAGGAAATATTTTCTCTTATGGAAATATTAGAGGCTACTAGGATGTTTATTTCCTATGCAAGCTTTAAAGGCTTCAAGATATACTAGTGGGATGTCAAGTTAGCTTTCTTAAATGGAAACTTAGAGGAAGAAGTACACATTGAGCAACCTGAGAGTTTCTTATTGACTAATGACAAGAAATTCTCTTAGGATTATGAAGGCACTCTATAGTATAAAAAAATCTCCTAAATCTTGGTATTCTAGACTAAACAAGTGTCCAAAGGTGATTGAAGGTTCAAGGTAACTAAGTTGGTGTTGAGTTACCTAGGGGGTTGGTGCCTCCTTGTAAGTTGGTGCTCTTTGTGGGGTTGGTCCCTAATTGAAGTTTAATTCATTGATTATAGAAATATAGTCCAAGTTGTCTGTCAGTGGGTGTTATCCTCCATGAGGATATCCCACATAGATCTTGTGTTCATGTTTTATGTTCCTACTTCATGCTCATAAGAATGTTTGATTATGCCTTGCTATATCTCTAGATTTGTTTGAATGACTAATGTAAGATATATAGAATTGAAATAATATTTTTCACACTAATGCATCCCCCCAGTTGCTTTGATTCCAATAGTTCTAAGTAATTTTCATCACTTTCCACATAAAAATCACCATTTGTGGTGTCCAATACACCCCCTTTTCTCTAAAATGGGGGA
The DNA here is from genome assembly GCA_037957365.1 of Torreya grandis. Classification (NCBI taxonomy): domain Eukaryota; kingdom Viridiplantae; phylum Streptophyta; class Pinopsida; order Cupressales; family Taxaceae; genus Torreya; species Torreya grandis. The sequence continues at coordinate 392,284 of JARHVA010008203.1, read as the reverse complement.
CCCATCTAAAAATTTCATGAATTAGATATTTAAATTTGTTTCTTTTGTTTTTTAGTAATGCTTAATCAAATATTCATAATATACACCAACTTTATTTCTTCAAGCATTAACATGCCTTTTTTAATTTTTCTAAGACAACTAAGCATTGTTTGTTATCTTTTAGTATATCATGACACTAACATTGCAGGTTAATTTTCACTTGGGTTTTTTGGAGTCAAGTTCCCTTCATGGAGCAAAAATATCATTATCCTCTATGGAAAATTGCATTTGTAGTATATGGCAGGTAAGATTTATTGTATCATATTATTTTTATCTTTCTTACTTTGTCATTTTGTGAATCTCATAGAGCTTGATCGAATGGGAAGTTTCCACATCATTAGGATTTAGAGAGCTAATCCCCAAACCTATTAGAGATGTTAGAGACCAAAAGAGACTACCTAAATGGGAATCTTACATGTCATTAGGATTTGAAGCATCCAATCCCTAGACCTATCAAAAATGTCATAGCCTAGGAGAGATCAAAAAAATGGGAAGCTCACACATCATCAAGAGTCAGATAGACCAATCCCTAGATCTGTTAGAAATGTTAGATCTTGGCTAAATGAGAAGATGCCATGTCATCATGAGTTAGAGTAGCCAATTCTTAAACTTTTTAGAGATGTTAGATCATGAGAGAGCCTTTCCAAATTAGAATTTTCCATGTCATTAAGAGTTAGAGGGTCCAATCCATATATCTATCAAAGATGTTAGATAAAAAAAGATCCTAAACAAATGGGAAGTTGCTATATCATTAGGAGATAAAGAATTTAATCACCAGCCATATCAAAGATTTTATATACTAGAAGAGCTCAACCAAATGGGAAGATTTCATATCATCAAGAGTTAGATTGGTCAGTCCCAAGACCTATTATATATGTCATACCCTAGGAGAGCCTGATTGAATGGGAAACTAACATGTCATCAGGAGTTAAAGTGGCTAATCCTTAGACCTATCAAAGATATTAGAGCCTGGATGAATGGGAAACTACAACTTCATCAAGATGTATAGCATATAATCCCTAGACATGTTAGAGATGTTAGTTCCTAGGAGAGTCGAATCTAATGTGAATCTACCACATCATCTAGTGAAAAGATTAACTAGTTTCCACTTGTGATTTAAGAAGGTCAAAATGGATTATATATGAGACTCAAGGCTAATTAAGGTTTGTGATGTGTCTCAGGTGACACATCACCCAGCTAATCTAAATGAAATGAAGTAAGAAACCATACATAGGTGTTAACCATTAATGGGAAGGCTAATAAATTGATGACACATGTCATAAAAAAAGAGTTAGATGAGTAGCCCTTAATAGATGTGACTACGTGCCTACCATGCACTAGGAATCAATATATGGGAATCTAGACTTGATTGGATAGTTTCATAAAAATCCCATCATCATTGTTATATCTAGTTAGTGGAAAAGGTCCATGGGATAGGAATTCAATTATAGATTTAGAAATAAATGGAAGAAATCTAGCCACCAACTCAAATTTAAATTCATAACAAGTAAGCCACCAAATAACATTAATGCAAGGGGATGTATGCATACACTTATAAAACCTAAGTGAGGCCCATTAATGGTTACCATCTCTACTTAGAAGAAATCTTGAACTCCTATATTTCAAAGTTATACAAAACCCCTATATCATATGTCTATGATGATCAAAGCTTCCTAATTCACCCTTTATCATTTCTTAATGGCTACTACATCCTCAAACTCGAAGGCTAAGCCCAAGTATGAGGAAACCACTTTCCCTACATTTCTAATAAATTATAAATAGTATAGTAACATATTTAAATTAATTGAGTAAGGCCCCAAGGATTCTACCCATACCAATTACTAGTTGGTTGAGTACGAGGAGGCCCTTCAGTCCTATAAAATGTGAAAAATCCATAGAGCCATGGTTAAATAAGAGGCATTTCCCTATAATAACCTACTAGATGACAAATCCATAAGGATATCTATGAGCAGGACATTTCCAATGATTGGGTTTATTCACCCACCTCTTGGCACTAGATTTTTGATATAAGTGAGAATGCCTTTAAGGCATATCACTCCCTCTTAGACTTCTCTTTCTCATACGATGTAGTAGTAGTGTCAACTTAGATGGAAACCTAACATATTTATGATTTCTTCCATGAATGGGTTGAGAACCCCAAATCCAAGTGGGTTAACAAGGAAAATATCAATGCCTATATAGTTTACAGTTCTGGGATGAGGTTTGAGTAGGCATGATCCTACTGAATAGGCTATTCAAATACCTAGACTTCTAGCATGTCAACAAGTTGTTTGTGACCCTTTTTGACATGATCTTGACTCACTTAGACATCCTTTACATAGGAGGCTTGATCAAGTTCAAGTTGTTCTATACCATTATAGATGCTTGAACTAGAGGAAACTTATACATGACGAGATACTTACTTGATGCAATCTATTGGATGCTCTCATTCAAGAATTCAACCTTTCTCAAATAGGTTCTCAGTGGTACAACCATCCATGTAGTTTTATATAAGTTATATGGACACTAGTTCCATTAGCATGCCTAAGATGTCTGTGACCACTTCTATCTAGTGGTGTATTATCCAATCAATGAAGCATTGATGTACTAGCTCTCAAAGGTAATCTAGTGCTTTCTCATAGCCATTGAAGACTACTAGTTATATAAATATGACATAGTGATCCAAGTTTTGGGCTTCCTCCAAGACCCCCTCCATTTTACATATTATGCACCTAATTATTTATTATAATAGGATATCATCTATCAACTAGTGAATGACATCTTTGGATTTTGTAAATAGAGTTAATAGAAGGCATTCATGCATCTCTTGATCACCATACAAACCCATGTCTATATTAACTTCCCCTCTATACAAAAGATGGTAGATGCTCAAGGCTCCTTCTCCCTCATAAAATGAAATATTTGATAGTGAGACCTTAAAGAGGTGATTCAAGACCATTTAGCATAATACTCAACTTGGCTCAACATCAACTATAGCCTTCAAGATGAAGATGATGATGAGCTCTTTATAAATGTCATTGATGACTGAGAGGTGAAATAATAGATAGAAATAAAGAAGAAAAATAGATGGAATAAGGCTTAGGTAGTCCCATATATAACTCCTCTGGCTCCTACTTGGTCTGTAGAGGACCTAAATCTAATATCTCTATCCATCTCCCAAATAATCTTACATGGCATCCTACCACCTTATCTTTTTTCAGCTCCAACTCCACTTTTCCTAATGTATCTAGATCATCAAGTTCCATCTTTGCCTCTAACTCCTCTAGTTTCTCCTTACACTCTACCTTTGTCTCCTTTGATAAGAATAGTAACCATTCTATAGTAGTGTCAATCTTAGACTATTTAATGATAGGCACTACAATCACATCCCACTCAACCATCAACATCGTAGCCTTTAATAATTTATTCAACTAACAACTCAAGAGAAAGTGTAGAATGAGGAAGCTAATAGTCACCAATCCAATTTTTTCCATTCACTCCGCCATCTCCTCCCATTTTCCTTTCACTCCTTATTTTCACCTTATTCCAACTCCCTATTATGGTTCCCTCTAGTTTAAATTCACCCCCTTTATTTCCCATTACTTCCCCTCCATATTTTGACCATATAACATTGGATTGAGTCCTTTCGAGTGTCATCACTTTCACATTTCCTTATGCTCCTCCCATCTCTCATCCTAGAGTCCTCTCAGTGCCTCCCTTGGGCATGCCCTCAATAATGGGCATGACTACAACCTTTAAAATATTATTGCTTCTAATAAAGACCCTACCTATGCCCTCTTAAATCATCTTAATGCTCCCCTCTACTACTCTAAGTCCTCTACCATAATCCCCTACCATCTCAATTAGGTCATCCATCACATCACCTATAGTCAACCTAGAAAAGAGACCAAATAAGTAATAAAAGGAAACCCATACTCTAAATCTAGCTCAAAGGCCTTCAATTCCAAATACACTTCCTCCACAATTCTAGATGATCCCTATGGTCCTAGTAGTAGTAGCTTAGTGAATGTCTCCTCATCCACCTCTCTCTCATACCCAAGGCTCCACTGGCCTCACCTTTAACCAACCCATCTCATCCATGTTATTTTATGACCTATTCCCAAGGGTAATCCTACCTTAGGTTAACCTCACTCAAGAATAATAGTGAGCTTATATATTCCTATGTGCCTCACTTTTCATTCTCCCTCATTTAAATCCCATGTCCCCTCCACCTCTACTCCTTTCCTCTTTCACTCATTCCACTTACTCCATCTCTCCTTCACCTCATCCTCTGCCCTTCACTACCATTTAAGCCACACCTCCTACACCCCCTACAACCCAAGGAATGGTCCCAAGGTCACATGTACCACAAATAGATGTTCAAGGTAACCCAGACATATAGTGGAGTTTTTATAGATCCTTCAAGAACATGAAGAGGATGCTTAGTTAGAGATTCATCCAGGAGGGAAACCTGATAATATGGCAAAACCATCAGGATCTATTTTTCCTCACCAAGGTGAGGACTTATACTAGAGAAGATAATATGGTTGAAGACCCACTATCCATACTCTAAACTACCCACATGTATGATAATCTACTCAAGGACATGTAGAGCCAAGCCAGACTCTTGAATTCCAAGTGAAGAGTACATTCCAAGTCAGACTAATCAAGCAAGTCAAAACACCCTCCTATTTCTTTTCTCAATCTTAGGGAAAGTAGTGGGGACTTAGGCCAAGACTGATGTAATTATATAGTGGATGAAAGACTACATGGGTAAGATCTTGAAAATCAATGGGAAGTTTTAGAAGATGTAGATAGTGGTCAATAAGGGGTATTCCTAGAGCTCAAATTGATGCTAACCTCAGATTTGGGGTTATACCAAACTTTGCTATGAACATGACAATAGAAATAGATGAGTGGTTAACCTTGGCCTGTACTGTAATAAAACCCTTTGAATAGGGTGATAAGAAGATATTGACCTACTTCAAAGAGATCAATATCTCCATGTTATTCCACCCAGATGGAATTTTACTTGACCAAGGGGAATTCAAAATTCACTTAGGTTAATTTGACTAGGTTATGAGGGAGAAAGTGGCCAAGGTAAACCAAGAAGGAGCCCAAGTGGTGTTGGATCTATCAACTCAGTATACTTCAAGCATCAACCAAGTCTCCAAATTCCAAGCCTCAATGTAAGAATATTTATATATCTCTCAAAGACTAGTAACTTAGGTTGAGGTGATCTTCACGGAGTCATTAATGAACTTATCCAAGATAGATAAGGAGTTCAACCTTGTGGTAGCCACATTGGAAGCCAAGAGCTCCTAGTCAAATTACTTAGGAGTCAAACCCTCTTAGCCATATCTACATGTTAATTAGTGATCCCTCGTAAATATATTATAGGTTTGTAAGGCTTTTTTTTGGTTGAAATATTGAAATATGGTTGCAACTATAATGGGTGGACATCATGGCCTAGGATTGAATCCTCATGATTTTTAGAGGTGATCCCTAATCCTTATCTATTTATAAAAGAGTCATATTATTTTTTAGGGGTTGACAAAAATTTTATGAAAAGTGTTGTTGAATTATTTACATGATTTCACTTGCATTTCCTTCTTCACTCTAGACTATAATAGTGACCTAGATTAATTATTGTAGGAATTTTCACTCTTTTAATGAAATCAATCTCTATTTTCTACAAAAGAGTCTCTCATGTGTTTAATTTTATTTTATCTTAATTTTTAAATGATCAATAGTGTTAGGTTAATTAGATTAACACTTTTTCACTTTATGTATGTCATGATTATGATGTGCTTAATTATTATAATCTCTATGTGATTATTTCATTACTCATTTGGTACTATTTATAATATGTGTGCCCAGATACAAATTCTCATATGGTGTTTATGTTTTTTTGATAATAAATCCATAGCACTTATATTTAGTAGGAATTCAAATTGAAGACATACTCCTAGTTCCCTCAGACTCTCCCCACTATATGTTCTTGGAGGTAGAACTTTAGTGAAACTTGGTCTACTATGGTATAACTATGGTATAGTCACTTGGTTCAATGACCATTACATTGATCTCATTTTAGACCTAGAGGCTTCCCTTCTCTACCTTACCCTTCCCTTTACTTTGTGTTCATTTAGTAGATCTAAAATTCCACTTTTGCCCTTATGTTTAGAATAACAAGCCCAATGCTCAAGTATTCATAACTATCCTTAACATGTGTGAAGTATAACATATTGAACTTTTAGTGGTAATATTTTATCTCTTAGAGAATATTCATGAAAAATCCATCTATGAAGTACAATACCCACAATTATGCCTTCGGTTGATCCAAAATCAGTCCTAAAATGAAGGATGAAAGTTCATAGTTATCCCTGCCTTACCCTTTTCAAGGAATGCCCAATCTTATTTGGTGTCTCATGGTAAGGAGCAAATTAGAGAAAAAAAAACTACGGTTTCAAGTAAAGTCAAGATAGAATTAGGATATGTGCATAGGAACAAGGTCAAGAAAATACACATAGATAATCTTGATAAGAAGGCATAATGATCTATGTTAGAATAAATGACAAATTATAGGGGCATAATTGTAATAAAAAGTGGATATATCTCATTATCGTAGGTGTCTAAACATTATCCAGTAGTGTCTTATTATATTTTTAAGGTTTTTATCTTAATTAAAGTGATCAAAAAGACATTTCAAACCATTTAAAAATATTATGCAAAGCTGATGAGGAAAAAAATAGTATGTTAGCTAAGTACTTTATTCCTTATTTATATTTATATCTAATAAGTGTAAATAACTATATTTTAGCATTCATATTTGTAAGTTGAGTTAAATACCTTTTAAAATATAAATTTCAATAGTTTTATATTTTTTATCTCATAAATTAAAAATAAGTTGAGTGGACCCATCCATCCTTTTGAGAATAAAAAAACCTAGGACTTTATCCCTTAGGGTTTACTCATTGTTTTTTATGATTTTAAATTTCTTTTGAATTAGGGTTTCATATGTGATTTATTAGTTCCCATTATTAGGAAATAACATATCCACCTATCTTCTAGCATTCTTAATGTTTCAATGGTCATATTATATGTCATATAATAAGGTTATATCTCTTGTCCCTATGAAGTAAAGTGTTAGGGTAAGTGGTGTTTAAATTGAGCATAATTAGATTCCTTTGGTCCAACCATTTGTGTGTGCAATATAAAATGGATAAAATAGATAAATTTCAAATTCATTATTTTTCTATTGATGAAAATGTTAATAATGAACACATATAAACAAAAGAACATTTTTTTAATGATATTTGTTAATGATAATATGCTTGAATTTGAAAATGATTATAAAGATGATAATGAGCATAATAATGAATATCATCGTAGAATACATCCTATTCAACTAAACTATTTAGATACTACACCAATTTCATCACTTTCTAATTTTTAGGTTAATTGAATAAAAGACTTTTTGATTTGGATAAGATCTTGAAAGTAATCCTAGGTGATTAGAATTAAAATAATGCTAAGAAAACCATAGCTGAATATGCACATGATGGACCCTTATATCATATTGATTTACCCTTTATAGGCACATATTATAAAATAATTGCTTATACCACTACCCCTACTATTACAATTCACATATATGCATCTATGGATACATGTGTGATCCCCACATATGGTGTGGTGGAAACACAACCTAATTCTTAAAAAAATATGCCTATTACTATTCAAAATTATTTTTTTCCTTATATGGTTTCTATTCATGTGATATCCTATATTTTGTACATAATTGTCTATGCCTAATTCCCAACCCTCGATGGAAATCATCCTTTATCTTCAAGATCAAATTTTAAAATTAAAATAATATTATTATAGAGTGGGCCATTCCACTAATTCCTATGAATTATTAAACAAAATATTGATCCTATATATCTCATATTATCCCTTACATGCAAGTTTTATTTCACTTAAAATTACATTATATGATGGAAAGTTCTAACTAGAATAACATATTCAAACTTTTTAAGTAGCATGTTTGCACTATGCATCCAATTATTAGTTTTTTACCAACTTGTTTCCATGTATTCTTAAGGAATTTTTAATCGTTCTATGACATCCCTTTACAATCAATGCATGATTTCAATCCTTTAGATGATTTTTCAAAGAATAATTGTCTTTCAACATCAATGAGAAGTTATCCTATGCTCAGATTGTAAAACTTAAGTTGGGACCCAATGAACCTATTAGTGATTATGTTATCACTAAAATAACATGTTATCTAAGGAAAAAATAATATTGCTATTGATAATCATTTACAAGACATAATCATGAAATATTTACTTGTTCTATTGAATGAGTCTATTATGTTGAAACACTTCCAATCTTTTGATGACTTGTGCCATATGGTTAAATATTGTGAAGTTAATATTATTACTATGAATAATATAAAGTATGGATCTAATCCTCCACCATATTTTGGTGAAAATTTGAGATAAAAACAACTTTGAAATATAAATTCATTGATATGAAGACTGAGGTAAAATAAATAATTAACACAAAGTCAAAACCTATCATTTGACATGTCTTAGAGGCTCAATAAATAAGGCAATGTAAATGGTTATCCAAACCTCATCATAAGATATTACAAAGTATACATGAGTGTAATTTCATATAACTAGGAAGAGAAAGGTGGATAATAAAATTGTTCTAAACCTAGAAAAAGATCATATTTTAGATTCTAAAAAATAAAATGGAAAAAAGAAAGACTTAAGAAAAATGTGTAACTAATTTCCAAGACAAAATAGTTATCTATAAATAAAATTTAATGTCCATAAATACATCATGTAATTTGTTTTGAAATTAAATGAGTAACTTAAAACAAAAATCAACCAATTGAATCTTCAAGTAAACAAATTATATTATTATGAGAATTTGATATTGAATAAGGAAACATGGATTTACAAAAAAATAATTGGGGGTTTGAGAAGTAAATGTGGAAGAGAAAATGAACCAAATGGAAACTGAGAAGAATAAGCTAACAAACATACATTAAAAATTAATTTAAATTAATAGGGACATTATCAAAAATTGTATTATTAGTATCACTATAATGCGAGATAATCTAAATAAAAAATAAAATAGTTAGGGAATCATAGCTAGTAAAAGAATAAAGATTCAAGGAAAAGGAAAGGTAGTGGAGACAAAGGAGGTGGATACTAAAACAATGAAATACCATCTCAATTTCATGAAATAGGAATGGGATGTGGCCAAATCTCTAAGTTACTTTTGATCCTCTTAATTTCAAGTTAGATTTTTTATTTGATGTATTTTTACTATTTTTTAGTTATTTCTATAGTGTTTTGTTACCATTATTAGTGGGATTTAAATTAGCTCTGACTTGAAATTTTCTCTCTATTGTAAACTTTATTATCTTTATATTTTAATTTTTTTACTATTTAAGGTTTGGGTCCATTTCATATCCCATTTTAACTTTTAATTAAAAAAATTATATCTTACCCTACAAATATTAGGTTGATATGAATAGGGAATAATCTAAGGGGTTTGGTATCAATGCATAATGTGATTATCATATATGTACAAGAGACTCTATGAACACATGCTTTAGGTTAAAATATTATATATATATATATATATATATATATATATATATATATATATATATATATATATATATATATATATATATATATATATATATATATATATATATAATATCTTCAACTTCACATGAACATTATATTGTGCTATTGAATCACTCATATATGTACTAACATCATTTATGTTAATAATATTTTCATCGATTAGATCATATATATATATATATATATATATATATATATATGATCTAATCGATGAAAATATTATTAACATAAATGATGTTAGTACATATATGAGTGATTCAATAGCACAATATAATGTTCATGTGAATTTGAAGATAATTTATGATCCCTTTCAAAATCATGCAAAAAAGAGACCAATACTAATCCTTGTGTGAATATTACTTACAAATCATGTCCTACTATGACTTATTAAACTTTTAAAACTAAATAGGAACACCATATTTATGGTATTATTGATATGATGAAGTTTACACAATTACATATACCTACAATCACATTATATGAGAATGAGATTATTGATAGTGATTCTATCAATGTGCTAGTGTTTTTACATGCTTACATTTACTCACATATTCTACATAGTGTAATGGTGGATAATGAGTCAAGTGAAAAAAATTAAAATACAACATTTATTACTAATACTAGATAGACACATGAAGATTTTATTGGTATGAAAAAAAATTAAAGGATTTAATGGAAAAAAACAAAAGCCTCTTGGGATTATTGTCTTACAACTTATGGTACGGCCTATAATAGATTCTCCTTAGTTATTGGTTCTACCTAATAAATGGGAATTTGACATGTTACTAATACATCTAAGGATGTATAATATATGTGTAGTACCATATTCATTACATTGATGTGTGAAGCATATATATTACATTAAAATGGCTATAGTTTCAGGTATTCCATATTAATATCATATTCAACTAGATACATTACCTTCAAAACCTCTCCCATAAATTCTTATACATTTACATTCTATGTAGGAGGTTTAGAAACATACAATTGGTGTTCTCCAAAAACCAATGCTTCAATGTTAATTACATCATAGGTCTATTTAAGTTCTAAATAATATGATACCTAATATTTTTATCAATTAAATTTTCACCCTAAGGGGGTATACTCCAGCCTCTTTTAATTTGATGTAACATGGAAACATCTCTCAATTTGTGGGTGACATGTGGGAGAGACGAGTCTCTATATTGAAGGGATAGCTCCCTTGCATCACACCTAAAACTAACCACTAATATACTTGATTTGAAATAAAATTGATATAATGGATTAACACTAACATAAAAAAGATGATGTACCAATATTAACTCGATAATATTACCATGAACTTACACTATGAAAGGGAATTTACAAAACTAATCTCAAAACCCAAGGTTGCTCTAACAAAAGTGTTTCAACATGAGGGTAAGATGCCATGCATTTATTAAGGTTGATGAATATAATGTATGATTATATACATTATTAATCTTCATTACACTTAAATACACACAAAAAACAACTAACTACACTTCATGTGACCTGTTAGAATGCAAATTACTTGCACAAAGCATGAGAGAGTGGCATGAACATAAAGAGAGATAACTATCACTTGCCCTTCAACCATAAACTACTTAACACACTTAAATAAGATATTTATAACTTAAAACCACCCTTAAATATTTTATTAAAATGAAAAATCAATACTCAAACTATCATGGCTTTGCCATACCATATGTGGATCCATTACAAGGCCAAAAGTGGTAACTTATATAGAGAATTGGGAAGAGAGAGGGGGGAATAAAAGGAGAAGGTTATAAAGTGTCCAAATTGAGATTAAAACAAGGAAGAGATATTAACAGTATAAATAATCTTCTGAATCCATGTGTCTATCCCCTAAATATGCTCTAGACCTCCAAGGGGTGTAGGAGTTAGAACTTAGCTTGACACCTTGATCATCTTCTTGAAAACCACCCTTGAATAAGAAGAGTGAAAAATGGAATTTTTAATTATAAATTCTAAATTAAGTGATATAATATAACTTATTTTACACATATCATGCATTAATATACTCCTTTGATCTAACATTCTATTAGTAATCATCATTCATATGCATAGTTGTATTGAAACTCCTTATTTCCCATGCCTTGCTTTATCTAAGTGGCTCAAATATTGATATCATATTATAAAAGTAACTCTATATCCATATATGGCCTAAAATATATATTATCAAACCTTAAATATTCTGTTTTGGCTCTTGGAACAACTGTCAAGACTCCATTTTACTCCTCAAGCTCTCATTAGGCCTATTTTCCTTGTAGCTATAAAATCATGTAAATATCATTATGTAGAGAAGTGTACAAATGTTATTAAAAAATAAGGGAATATTTGAGGAAAAAATATGTATTTACATCTCCATGCTAAGTTTTAGGTCCTGAGAGTGACTGGAAGTGCCTTTTTCTACCTTTCTCTCTCATAAGTTAGGCCTAAATTAGGCCTCCTTAGCTAGAACCCTATTTTTCTACCCCAGATATCTCCCAAAAATTTGAAACCACAAAAATTGTGTTATTATATTTTATTATAATTTAATCAACCTCTATGTTAAATTTGAGTTCATGATACCTTGTGGAAGTGTGAGAACCATGAAATGGCCTTGCCACCTAGTCTCATTTTAGGTTTGTTTGAGACTACCTTCGAAAATGATATTTTTTTGACCACTTAAATAATATAGTGTGCATAGTTTTAGTATTCAATAGGTACAACACATACCAAATTACATCATAAAATATTTGGAAACCTCTCCATTGCTCAAAACCTCTATAAAACACCAAAAACTATGCAAAATAATGTATTTATTACAGTCTGTACAACTACAAGTACATGAAAATTACTCATGGATAATAAAATTGGAGCAATTAAAAATTTACATGAGTTTTTAAGAGTAAATTATGTCATTACATGTGCTTTATAAGTCCATTTCCCTTGATCAGTCATTACTAGGGTTTTAGGAGGGGTTCTTAAGGATTGTTCATAAAAAATAGATCCTCTTTATATATCTTAATGACACAAGATTGTATTTATGGGACCCATAAATCACATAAAAACACCATTTGGTCCCATTAAAAACATCATTAATGTTTTGAGTGAAATATGATGTCTCTCACGTTGCAAGCAAGCCATTCAAGAGGGGTTTAAGCTCTTAGCCTTTGTTCATGAAAGTAATAGATCTAAAAAAAACTATGTTTCCATAATAATGAAGTGTGTATACCTAATTAACATTACTTAAAACCACCTATATCAATGCATTAGGATAAGGTTATAACTAGTGAGATAAAATTGCCTTTTGGATGATAATCATGCATGAAGGTAGTTATAAGAGGTCATGAGGCCAAAATTGGCCCTTTATTTGCTTTGATATGCCTTTGGATAGTATTTAAAGTATATAATATCATATTTAACCTCTAAAAACATTAAATCCATCACTTTACCTCCATAAAACCACTTGTTCATGACTGCACCTATAGGTATGTGCATGGTATTAGTCTTATTAGGCTTGAATAAAGTCTAGTCTTCATGATATCCCTTGTTGTTTAATCTAAGGGTTGATTGGAACTATGTCATCACTAGAAAACTTTATAAAATTGTCTACCTTACTCCTAGACCAAACATATACCCTTACCTTTATCTAGATAAAAAAACTTCTCATGAACTTGACAAGCCTATGTATCCATTTGATTGTTTAGTAGGGTTTAAAAATCTATTTACACAGTCAACTCTATTGAATATTATTTAGGTCCATTTGATTTAAATGGTTATTAAAAAATACATATCACTTCACTCTAAATCTCATACCACTGTCTGTAGATGACTTCCTCTTATCAAGGTAGGCAACCTTCTCTTCTTAGTAACTTGTAGGTGGTTATTAGATAGTTGACTATATTTTTTGGATTATAAGACTTTACTTTCATAAATTTGATAGATCAATGACTTTTTGTATTTTTTATAATCTAAAAACATTTCATAATACACTCTTAAGTCACTATGACTTCATTACCTATATTATTCAAGGCTTCCTTCTCAAAGTGGCTGTAGGTGACTATTTAGAGAAGAGTTTGAGCATGAGGCTTTGAACTCAGTCTCTCCACTCTGTCACAACATTTTTAAAGCTAGTAAAAACTTATGGAATGTCATTATCTATATTATACAAGTATCATTGACTTTTCATAACTCTATCAAACCCTTACATCCAATATCATATACCCTCTTTCTCTTGTCTACACATATATAATTATAGGTGGCCATTTTGGTGATTAGAGTGTTATGTCCTACACCTTGACCTTATAGAACTAGGTCATGATAGTTTGAAAGTGTCAAAATCATGAAGGATTATTCTTATTTCACTACAAGATTTTCTAACCATTTAAAGTGTTTAAGACCTTTCTTTTCTCACTCTTGTACCCAGGTCTATATATACACATTAAGGATTGTGAATTTAGTCTTCTAGCCATTTATTGACTTGAAAATGGTTTAGGTTCCCCTACTAATTTGTATCCTCTATCTCATATATATTGAGTAATTATGATTCCTTACTTGGATTTGTTTCTTATTTTGAGGATAACTAACTTTCAGTCTAAAAGAGAACCTATAGGTCTAGGGCATGTAGGTCTTCATTTGCTTGTTTAGATTGCAAAGACAATTTGTTGAGTATTTAGAACATTTTAATATTTTGGTGATGTATTAAACCCTGATATATTTCATCATCCCCATCTCAATATGCTTAATACTTCTGACCGAACATTACATCATTTCAAAATTTGAATCACCTATGCTAACTATATATATAGTCAGCTTATGTAGAATGTTTTTTTGTGAGAATTGGAGTCTATCATTAACTCATACATTGTTGGTGATCTTAAATGGAATCATTAAAATTTTAATGAGTATAAAAGAGTTCAAGGTACACCTCAATGTTGTCAAGACACCTCCAACATAGACTTAGACTCATGAATGTTTATTTATAGGCCTATGTGTGACTGAAACACTTCATGACTCTTATTTGAGGGTATAATTGGAATATTATATTGAATATTCCATACTTATAATGGTAAAATTATTTCTTGGAACCTTATACTATGATTTTCCATTGATATTCAAGCCAAATTTGGCAATCAAACATGTAGAGGATTGTTCATACATTGATAATGTTTCCAAAGACCAAGGTACTTGAAGACTATGGACAATAATCACATCTAATGGAAATAAAACATGAATTATATGTATTTGAGGGATATTCCATGAATTATGAATCAATATGAACCTATAAAGGTGACAAACATCATGAAATAAACAAAACTTATAGCAGGAGTGACTGAAACACCTTATACATTGAGACACCTTTCCTCTTATTAAAGATGCTTGAGAAGACTGAGTTATTTGATGAAACCCACATTTAAATGAGATATTTGACCTATAAAACATCCCTAAAGCCCATTATTATTTAGAAACAAGAGTAAAATTAGACCCTACTTAGATGGACAAGGCATAGTGAGCTATTATCACTCTTAGAAATCACCATGAATATTCAAAATAATGCAAATAATTTCAATATTATTAGGACCCAAAAAAATGTAAAAAGTTTTAGATCCTAAATCTCTCTCTCCTGGTCATACCATCCACATGAATTTTTCCTTTCTAAGCTTATGAAGGTAGTGATAGAGGAGAGAGAATGTATGAAGCATCTATACAACCTAGAACTTGTTCAAAAGTTGGAATATATCTTTTTGAATCCCAAGGGACAATCTAAAACCATTTTTACTTTCAAGTAGATCTTCCAAGTTTGTACAAGTGCCCAAAAATGCCTGTAAAGAGGTATTTCACTTAGTTTAGGCATTAAACTATAGAATTTGTCAATCTCTAACCATCCTTAAACATTCTCTGACATCAGGAATGTTGGGTAAACTTATTTAAATGTTTGATTTTTAAGGTGGTATGTAAAACTCCTCCATATAAGGTAAAAGGTGACTAAAATGATATTTTAGCACATAATAACATAATGAAAGGTTAAAACATGATAATATGACCTTAAATACACATTAATAACCTTTTATAGTGACTCTAAACCATGCCAAACTTTTGAACACAATTGACAACACTAAGACCTCATAAATGACCCTTAGGACTAGATAAGTACACATGAGATCAAAGTTTGGACAAGGCTAGATAATGACTAATGTGATTGGGGTCAAACTTTGGTCAATAAATTGGTGATTCATAAGGTAGCTTGCCTTGAATGTTAATGATCAGTGAACTTGTCCTCTCATTTGGAAATGAAGTCACCCTTATGCTATAAGTTAAAATTTGCATGCCTTCTAAAGACATTAAAATCACACCAAACCACACAATAAGAACAAACACACTATACCAAAGGAATTTAGTGAAAACCATGCAAAAAAGACTCAAAAAAACAAACCTAACATATTATATAAAAACATCAAAACATGTTTGAGGTGATGAAATAGTTCTTATTACTTCAACCAGGTTTAATTACAACGTGCCTAGTCATAGTTACTCCATAAGAACAAATCACCATATCTTGGATGTTTGTCAAATAAAAATATCTTATGAAGGTAATAAAATGAATTAATACTCATGAGACCTCTACTAATTTTAATTTCATCACTTGAGACTCCTTTGAATGATCATTTTGTATCTCCTTGAGGTCTACTTGACAGTGCACCCTACTTAATCTCTTTCATGCTCGTTTTTTGCTTCTCGATCTAATTTTTTGGGAGTCATAAAATTTATATGAACTTCACCTTGATGTATATTAAGATGTACTAGATGTCTAGAGGCATAAAAATTTACTTCTTTTTGTCTAAACATATCTTCAAGTGACTTAAGATCAGATTGAGGCCTATGTTGCTCCTTAATCACACAAAATTCTACCTTGGCCTAGTTTCATTCCTCCAAGGATACAATCTACTTGACATTTTTTTCATGTTCTTCCTTATTCTCATTAGGTTTACCATTAACTTCACCATCAAACCTATGTTCCATTTGAGGAAGAGTAGGCCTACTTACTTTCTCAAACTCTTACACTATGGAATGGTACTACTACCATAAATCATCACATTATTATTACTTGTCATAATTATGAATTTCTTATTTTTGGGTAGGTATAATTACATCATATTATTCATTACCATGCTCTACCATACTTGAAACTTTGTCATCACCATCTATATGCATAAAATAGATACCCCGTGTAGTTTGTTGAAGGGGATCATCAAGGATTACCTCAGGTTACTCATCATCTTTTCATCTATAATGGATGAGCCAAGACTTGTATGGATCAAACCTATGTTGATCAGCTCCCCACTCATCAAGATATAGGTTAGTTATGTCATCAAGAGGTGCTACAAGTTCCTGGTCATTAGGATGGTCTTCTTCTTCATTGATGTTAAAGTTCATGTTTAAATTATTAGGCATATATGGCTCCACATGAACTTATATAAGGTTTCAAGATTGATATAGACCTTAACACCATACCTGGTCTTAAATGATATATAGGACCAATCTGAAGTCAGCTACCCTTTTATCTTAGCAGTGAAGACCCTTGACAATCAAAGGGAAAAGTGAGGTGGTACATCTACAACCAGCACATCTTGGGAGATGGAGAATGTAGGAAAAGAATGGAGAGTGATTTTTAAAACTTTTATAATTACATACATCTTGGTATCTTATCCATCTAGCTAAAACACCCCCTTGGAGTGTGACTCATACTTCAACATCAGCTTGTCTACTACTTGTTTAGGCATGATGGATGAACTTGTTGCACTATTAATCAATTAATTACACATCATTGAATCTTTAATGATGATGGAGAGGTGTAATAGAGGAGGTTTATCCTTAGTTTATTATTTTATTAGCTTCCTAGCCTTGGTCTTCACTTCATTGGTCAAAAATACCCCTCTTTCACTAGGTTTCCTAGGTGATGCATTGAGCTTGGAGAGCTCATTTTTGAGTAGATATTTTTGTCCAGGGATGGATATTGTTTCACATATTGGTATGCTTACATGAAACTTATTAATCTAATAAAAAATATTCATAAGAGGGATTCTAACCTTGTCATATACTTTAGAACCCATAACACTACCAATAGCTTGTGTAACTTAATGCAAAGGAAAAGGCATAGAAGGATCTCTAACATTATAATTTTTATAATTTTCCTAATAAATAGGGGCTACAATTGGAATTATTGATCCTTGAGGTTCTTGAGAAGTCATATTTGGACCACTAGTTGCTCCTTGGACTTATTCAATTGCTCTCTTCTTTGACCTTGTATTTACAGCTATGGAGCTTGAACCAATGTTGAGATTACCTTGATAGTTGATTTCACATGAATCTCTTTGAAGTTAATTCATCAAAACAACAATTTATTTAGAATATCCTCAAATAGTATCTCCTTCTGAAGGTAAATCCTCTTGAGTCATGGAAGGAATTATTCCCCATTGAGCCATATAGGCTTGATTGAATGCATCATTTACATAGGTGGAAGAGTCATGAGGTTGGTCCCATGAAAGTTACTCTCCATTGTCTTGTACAAGGTTATTTTAGATAGGTACATGTACTTTATAATTATAAGTAACATTATAGTTTTTCCCATTGTGTTTCCTCACTTGAGTTAGTCCCTTGTCCTTGATATTAACCTTGAAAAGGTTGTCTAAGAGCTTGATAAGATTGGTAGGGCTAGAAAGGGACTTGAAAAGACCTATATTTATATTGTTATTATTGCCTCTTAATATTTTTAACCTATTATATAATATCCTTAATCTTATCTTCCTCCTTCTTTTTGATTGGCTGATTAGGGGGAAATTGCTTGTGTTTAGGTGTACAAATATGAGAAATGGTACACATAATAGCTTTCACATCAAGAAACAAAGGAATGAGATGCTACGTGATATCTTAACATATTGAATAAGATATTTCTTATACTTTATGGTAGTCTCATTGCCAGGAGGAAAATTATTCCCTCTCATGGATTGAATCATCATGGATATATCACAATTGAAATATTTAAGTTAGTAAAGGAAAACATTATGGATAGTACGCCTTACCAAGAGTGGGATCTTATCCCAAGTATTTTAAAATTTGGTGTTGAAGTCTTGAATTTACTCTTTTGGTGGTATTTTTATTGTAGTTAGCTAATAGGTCAAAGACAAGTGATCAGATTTGTCTTCAAATCTCCTTCTCAAGGCATCACCCAATTCATTCCATATAGTGATAATGTTGGAATCCAAATTTACATACGAATTAATTGATTTTTAATTGAAATAAAAAAACAACAATATGATAGAAACATCCTCTTCAGTGATATTATGTATATTGAAAAATTGATAATGTTTCTTATGTGTTTAATAGGAGTAGTGGCAGTTTCTCCCATGTATGAAGTCACACTTTTGAGGGATGACATGGGGATGTCATTATAGTGATCAAGTTATAAATGACTATGTCCATTTAAAGAAATAAAGGATAGGTTCCTTGGGGATACCATATTTAAAATTAGATGCAAAAGAAGTCTAATAATAGGTAAGTGAACTGCTAATGACTTTTTAGATTATGGATGGGTGTTAACAAACCTCTTTGCTCTAAGAGAATAGTAAGGTAACTCTATAAATTCAAATGGAATAAATTTAATATAATATATTATGTTTACCTTAGGCATGAAAATGAAGCATTAGTCTACAACCAAGAGCTAATGAGTGCTAGAGTTGCCCAATACTGCACGAAGGATGCCTTATAACTTCAAATTTGCTAAGGTCAACATCTACCTTTGACAACTTCTTGGACTATGAGTCCTAATAGGTGTGACAAAAATATTATTAATAAATTTTTCACTCTAAGGAAGTCTACTTCATCCTCCTTCAATTTTATGTAACAAGGAAATATCTCTCAAGTTGTGGGTGACCTATGAGACATGTGAGTCTCTAGATTGAAGGGATAACTCTCTTGCATCACACCTAAAACTAACCACTAATCTATTTTATTTGAAATAAAATGGATATAATGGATTAACACTAACCTAATATAGGTGATGAACCAATATTAACTCCACGAGACTACCATGAACTTTTACTATGAAAGGGAATTTACAAAAATGATCTCAACACCCAAGGTTCCTCTAACAAAAATGTTTCAACATGAATGTAATATTCCATGAATTTCCCAAGGTAGATGAATATAAGGTCTGATTATAGATAATATTAATATTACTTACACTTAAATACACACAAAAACAACTAGCTACATTTCATGAGACCTATAGAAGGTAAATTACTTGCACAAAGCATGAGAGAGTGGGATGAACACAAGGATAGATAACTATCACTTGCAATTCAACCATGAAATACTTCACACACTTAGACAAGAGATTTATAAATTAAAACCATATTTAAATATTTTATTCAAAGGTAAAATTAGTAAACAAAATAGTAAAGCTTCACCATACCATATGTAGATCTAGTACAAGGCCAAAAGTTGTAACTTATATAGGGAATTAGGAAGAGAGAAAAAAAAGGGTGTAGAAGGAGAAGATTTCAAAGTGTCCACATGGAGGTCAAAAATAATTAATATTTATGAAAAGTATAAATATACTTCCAAATCCATGTGTCTCTCCTCTGAAGATGCTCCAGACCTCCAAGTGGTGTAGGAGTTAGAAATTAACTTGACATTTTGATCATCTTCTTGAAAATTTCCATTCCTTGCATAAGAAGAGTGAAAAATGGAGATTTTAATTATAAATTTTCCATTAACTAATATTATAAAATTTATTTAACACCTATAATTCATTAAAAAACTCTTCTAATCTGACATTCTAGTAGCATATGCATAGTTGTCTTAAAACTACTCATTTCCCACACCTAGCTTTGTCTAAGTGGCTAAAAAATTGATATCGTATTATCCAAGTCACTCTATCCCCATGTATGGCCTTAAAATATCTTATAATACCTTAAATAATCTATTTTGGCTCTTGGAATAACTCCCAAGAATCTATTTTGCTCCTCAAGCTCTCATTAGGCCTACTTTCCTTGTAGCCCTAAAATCATGTAAACCTCCTTATGCAGGGAAGTTTATAGAAATAATTGATTAAATAAGTGAATATTTGAGTACAAAATATTTCATTACAATTCCATGCCAAGTTTATGATCCTAAGAGTGAGCATAAGTGCCTTTTGATACTTTTCTCTCTCCTTAATTAAGCCTCAATTAGGCCTCTTTGCCTATAACTCTATTTTCATGTTCCATATATCTTTCACACATTTTAAACCACAAAAAATAATTTTATTACATTTTAATATCCTATCACCAAATTCCATGTCAAATTTTAGGTCCTGAAACCCTGTGGAAGTGTGAGAAGCATTAAATAGCCTTGCCACTTAGTCTCATTTTAGGCCTATTTGAGACTATATTGGAAACAAGCTTTGTTTGAGAAATTAATAAATATAATATGCATATATTATGCATTTAATATGTATAAAAAATCCCAAATGACCTCATCCAATAGTTGGAAACTTCTAAATTACTCAAAACCCCTATAAAACACCAAAAATCATGTAAAATAGTGTATTTGTTACAATCTGTACAACTACGAGTATAGGAAAATTACTCATGGATAATATAATTATAGTAAATAATAATTTACATGATGTATTAAGATACAATTATGTCATTACATGTTATTTATAAGTCCATTTCCCTTGACTATTTACTACTAGGGTTTTAGGAGGGTTTAGAGTGGCTTAAGGATTATTCATAAAGAAAAAATCCTCTTTATCTCTATTAATGCCACAATATTGTAGTTATGAGACCCATAAATCACCTTAAAAAAACATTTTATCACATGAAAAACCTCATTAAATTTTTGAGTGAAAGATGATGTCTCTAAGGTTGCAAGCAGGCCATTAGAGAGGGGTATAAGCTCTTATCCTTTGTTCATGTAGGTAGTGGATCAAAACCAACAAATTATGCCATAATAATGAAGTTTGGAGACCTAATTTACATAACTTAAAACCAAATAGCTCCATGAATTAGTTTAAGGTTACAACTAGTGAGATAAAACTACCTTTTGGATGACAATCATGCATGAAGGTAGTTCGAAGAGGTCTTAAGCCCAAAATTGACACTTTCCTTGATTTTATCTACCTTTGGATGGACTTAAAAGTTTATAATTTAATATTTAACCTAAAAAATAATTCAAATCATCCATTTACCTAAAAAATAACACTTGTTCATGACTTCACCTATAGGTCTGTGTATGGTATTAGGTTTGTTAGGCCTAAACAGAGTCTTGTATTCATTTTATCCCTTGTTGTTGGATCTGAGGGTGACTTGGAATTATGTCATCATTGTGAAATATTTATAAAATGGTCCACTCTCATATCAAACCCAAAATATACCCTTAACTTTCTCTAAACAATGAAAACTTCTCATGAACGTGGCAGACCTGTGTATCCATTTGATTATGTGGCAGAGTTTAGAACTCTATTTAGATAGTCAATTCTAATGGAACTTTCATTAGATAAATTTTCTTTTTATGGTTAATATTGACTAAATTTTTAGCCCAATTCAAAAAAATTCACCCCCTCTAGGTTTAAATATCATAGGGTTTGTAAATGTTTGTCATGGTCTAAAGTGGTCTTAGATAGTTTCATATGGTCATATTTGTCCTTCTCTAACATTGTTCAAAGTTTTGTCTTAGGTTCACTTGGCTAGTCTTATGGTCAATCGTAAGGTAATAAAATGGTAAAACATGGTAAAAGGCATAATATAGTATAGGTTCATTATAAATGGTTATTTGAGGTGTATTTAATATCATATTATCATGCTCTAAACTTTATTTGACTCTTATATGTAAAAAATCACTTTTTGGCAACCTTTTGGCCCGTTTGGAAGGGTTGGATGTACCACTTCAAGAGATTTTTAAATAAGATTAAAAACGTCCCTAATGTCATATTTTGGTCAAAAAATATTATTGATAATTAGAGTCTGATAGAATCTACAGTTCAATGCCTATTCTTGGCAAAAAGACACTTTACAAGTACTTGCATGGCCTTGAAAGATTAGGTTTCATTTGAAAATAGTTTAAAAGTTTCCATTGAGATCCATTAGATCATTTTACATCTATGGAAAATGTTTCAAGATGAACACTCCAAACACATTTTCTCTTCCATCACTGCCTTCATGAGTTTAGGTAGGCAAATTTGAATTGAATGGTACGGCCAAGAGAGATAGAGTTGGGAGCTTAAACTTTGGAAATTGTTATGGGTCATAGTAAGATTAAAATAAATGGAATTGTATTTTATATTTATGTTTTATTGTTTATGAACAATTTCTAAGAGTGACAGTAGGTCGCTATGGCCTATCCATCTAAGAGGGGTTTATTCTTGCACATGTTTATCTAGTTTAGAAATTGATGGAGAAAAATGGTTTTGAAGGTGATTTTTAGAGGTCATAGAAATAATTTTAATGGTTTTTTAATTATCCAACTCATATTTATGAGGTTATTTCATTTCGAATAATAATGATTTAGTGTACAAGGTCTTTCAGACAATCCTACTACAAGTTCTTGTTTCTTTTTCATGGTGGTCATTCTCAGAGGTTTATAGTGCTTTGTCACTCATGGGAGATCACTCAATTTCAATCTTGTCTAAATTTGTCTTTTATATATCTTCTTCAAGTGCATGCTCTTTGAAACATTATCAAGGTTTGAATAGTCCACTATATGTTTAATTGAAATTTTGAATTAGATATCAGTAATACATCATGGATTAGGTTCTTAATATCATATTGTTCTATTGGAAGCATGAAAGAATTAATATAAGAGCCAAAATGCATAATTTTTAATAAACATTATAGGTGTCTCTTTCATATGTAATTATATAGACTATAAAAGTGTTTGAATATTCTTAGAGTCATGAGGGGAACCTAATAATATCCGTATACACTCAAATTGTCTTGATTTCCTACTACTATAATCAAGATGATTCAAATTGACTAAAGGCTCCAATTTCTTACACACAGACCTCATGCATTTGTGGATTGTATGTAATCCATACAAGACCATTCAAGTGAGTTAAGAGTGTCTTGATACTTATTTAGTATCTTTATGAGCCTTGAAGGAGTAACAAGGAGGTATGTAGTGATTTTATAGTCCTGAAAAGCTAAGAAAATCATGAAGTGGTTCTTTGTGTAGCCTTAAAGAATCAATAGAGACCTACATGCCCCAAGCCTGTATGTCCTCTTTTAAACCAACAAAATAACACTAGAATAAGATTAGATATAAGATTCAACCTCAAGTCATATGATTTTAGGTTACATGACTCATTTTATCACCTAAGTGACTACATATAGCCATGGTATTTTTAAGAGTCTAACTAAGTTCACAATAAAAAACCACCTAAAGTATCCTATATAAAAGGAACAAGTGAGATATAATTTGAAACTATAAAAATAAGTTTGAAGACCTTGCATATATGATGTAATAAACTCATTTATATATATCCTTCAAGTATTATGGTAAATGAAAATACTAATCTTCAAATCTCCTAATACAGTCAATGACCCTAATAGAGGCACCCACATGTGGCTAGATAGATAGTTGGTCTTACATCTAATGATTAAATAGGAAGAGTAGTGTTTGGATATGCTTAAAACCTATTTTGGTATCTTAAATAAAGTTAAAATACTATTTAAAGTTATGGTTATGAATATGAGTCCTAGAAAATAAAGAATGCAGTCATGACACCTAGAAGGCACCTATAGGCCTACCTAGAGGGTTAGTCCATTTTCAAGCTAAGAAAAGAGGTATGGCATATATGATAAGATATTTAAATATATGTTGAGACTTTAAAAATTTATAAAATAAAATAATATCAATGACTCTCTAGGAATGTTAAAACCATTGAGGTCCTAAAATATATGAACATAGTCAAGTGACCAATTAAGCATCTACGGATTACATAAGGTAGGCTGGTCTTAAAGCTTGAGTAAGACACAACATGGTAAAAATACTCTAAGGTATGAATATCATTTGAAAAGAGGTAATAAATTAATTATGATACCAAAATGAAACATGATTAATCTTGACTAAACTGAGTTCTAAACCTCATACATAGACATATCAAAACCTTGCATTCAGAGTCATCAGCTACAACTAGCTTGAAAGTAATTTGAGTTTTGAGGGTCCTATAGGTATGATAATTCTTTGTTAATTGGTAAATATCATGTTAATGAATATAAAAAAGGCATTAATTATCCCATAAAAGACACAATAATAGTGGACATAGGCACTATTTTGTCTTAGACCTAGCCCACTCCTTTGGCAAGGAGCAGTCTTGAGACCAAGGAGTCCATTTGGTCTCAAAGAGAAAAAAAAACATTTAAAAACCACATGAATAGTCATATAGGTATGTAATAGTCATAATATATTTATGTATACATTATTATGTGGAAACACACCTCAGTTTTAATCCAAATTCCCTTGAGGGATAACAAGGAGATAAACCTCAAACCCCAAGTGCCCTGACCAATACACCATGAGCATAAAGAGGAGTGATGAGCACTATCAAACCATGTATAATAATGTATGTAATTTTTTTAATGTTTATGAACTCCTCCTCATAATATAATGGATATTTGAGACCACAAACCCAATTTGGACCTATCTCATACTCAGGAATGCTAAGCATGCCACCTGAGGAACAACTTTAGATGCTCATACCATATCTCACACTTTTCATGGTAAGATGTGACATTTGATATATTTTATTATTTAATTAAATATTTTTTTATAATTATAATTAGTTAAATTTATGATTTGTTCTTTATGAACTATTGTTAAGACCCCAAATAGGTCTTAAACCTCTCTAAAACCCTAATAGTGACCAGTCATGGAAAAAGACCTAAAAATTACATATAATGACATATTGTGATCCTAAAACCTATTGTATATTATTTAGGACTCCAACTAGGTTAGCCACATGTACTTTTATGTTGATTCCATTTGTACATATTTACATAGATTCCTTATTTTTTCATGTTTTTAGTTTTTTTAGGTGTTTTAAAAATGGGAAAGCTTCCAAATAATGGGATGAGGTCATTTTGGAGTTTTATTAGTCATTAAATTACAAAAAAAATTAATATTATATTCTATAGGTGATCAAACCATGCCTATTTTCCAAGGCAATCTCAAACAGGCTCAAAATGAGATTAGGTTGTAAGGCCATTTCATGGTTTGCATACTTCCATAGGGTCTCAAGACCTAAAAATTTACATGGATGTTCGTGATGGCCTAGTTATAGTGAATAAAACTCTTTTGGGTGATTTAAAATAGGTTTTAAAACTCTATATCAAGAAATAGGATCCTGAGCAAGGAGGCCTAATTGAGGCCTAATTCAAGAGAGAGAAAGGCATAAAATATGAACTTCCACTCAGAATTTGAATGTGAAATTTTGTATGGAGATGTAAGGCCATACTTGGTCATATAATATGACCTTATTTTCTCATTATAATTTTTAAAACTCCATACACAAGGAGTTTTATAGGTTTTTAAGGATACAAGGAAACTAGGCCTAGTGAGGGCTTAAGGAGCAAAATGAATTCTTGGGAGTTTTTTCAAGAACCAAAATGGTTTGTTTATACCTGACAACATATTTTAATACAATTAATTTAGATAGTATGTGTTGAATAATATGAACCTAGGTTTTAATCCACTTAGACCAATCTAGGCATGGGAAATGAAATGTCTCAAGACACCTATGCACATGAATGATGGAATGGAATGCCAAAGGATTTTATTGAGGCATTTTAGATCTCAAGTTAATTTCATAGAATTAATTCATGGTTAATTAATTATTGGAATTACCATGTGTCACTCCTTTCATGTAATTAAGGGAAATTTTCAAAGATCTAGTTAAGGTTTCAAGCCAATTTTTAACCCTTATGCCACTTAGAAGGTTAGAGTTTATTAAAGAGTGAGATACATGGACTTGGAGGTCTATTTGTACAATATCATAAATCTCTTTATTTTTTAACTCACATGGACACTTTTCACTCCTCTACTATTCCCCCCTCTCTCTCTTCACACTGTTCTATATAAGCAGCTACTTTTGGCGAAGTTTGTAGAATCCACACCTGGTATGGTGAAGCCCTACTAGTTTGAGTACTATATTTTAATTTTAATAAAGATTTCAATATAGTTTTTAATTCATAAATTCTTATCCAAATGTGTGAAGTAGTGCATAGATGAATGACAAGTGATAACCATCTATCCTTGTGTTCACCTTACTCTTTCATGTTTTGTGCAAGTAGTCTTCTCTATAACTAGTCACATGAAGTTTAGTTATTTTATTTGTATGAATTTAAGTGTAGAAAATGAAAACAGTGTCTAAAATTAGACATATTTTTTATTCACCTTGATAATTACATTTCATATCACCTACATGTTTGAAATACTTATGTTAGATAAATCTTTGATGTTGAAGTTAGTTTTTTGAATCATGTTTCATAGTGCAAGTATACGGTGGTCTAGTGGAGATTAACTTGGTACATCAATTGGAATTATACTATAATTATTTGCAATAGTACTAATCATATACCCAAGAAGTAATTTGAGTCATCTCTCTCTGTGGGGTACATGGAATATCAGTTTTAGCATCTTCTTTAGTAGGATAAAATTTATATGTTTGACCTTAAGGATCCTAATGACAACCATACGAATCCAACACAAATCAACTCCATAAATGCCACATCTTATATAGAGAAAGAAAAATATTTGAATTTGGGGTCTAGTATCAGAGCTAGATAGGAAATGAATGATGACAAGGGTGGGGAGCCTCCCTCCAACACTCATAAAAATTTAGATCACAAACCCATAGAAAACTATGTCAAGAGCCAAATAAAACTAGGAGAATTGAAATATGAAGTCAATATTCATAAATAATTTCTCAGATGGTTTATGAAAGACCATACCTGCTTGAAGCAAGAAATTGAAAAAATCAATCAAAAGGATGGGCTTTATTACACCAAGGAAAAGGAGGTTGAACTATTCTCCATGATTGAATCACTCACTAACTGAGTCTATAATCTAGAAAAGGAAAATATAGACCTCAAAGACAAGATTTATATCTTGTCCAAATTTAGCAAAGCCACTATCAATAATGCCATGAATAGCATGGAAGGTCTATCCATGTGCTTAAATAATAAGAGACTACTAAATAAATTAGACCTAATAAAAATCTCAAAGGAATCACCAGTGGTAGTGGGGAGGTTAGCATCCATAGAGTCATCATTAAAAACCTCGAGCATGACCAAAGAATGGACCAAGGCTTATGAAAACTAGAAAATCTTCAACAATTGATTGCTTTAGGTGCTAGCTTGGTCTAAGTGTGTGTTGTTGTTTTGTTGTGTTTTTTATATATTTATTCTATTTTTGTTCTTTTTCAATCCTTTTATTCCTTAGGATCTTGAATTGCTCTAGGTCTATGGGTGTCCACCTGATTCATCACATTGTATAGGTTGGGCCCCCTTAATACCCACTCTTACCCTCAATAAAAACTTGGTGCATCACCTCATTAGATATGTTTATTTCATGTTTAATCTATCCATTTTCATCTCAAAAAGTTATTATTATAGTTGATGAGATTTAATTTAAATATCAAAGGAGCTATCCCTTCAATCTATAGGTTTACTCCTACTATAGGTAACCCACAGGCCTATGGGTAATCCCTGTTCCACTCAATTTGGAGAAGGCTTGAACTACCTCTCCAAGGGTTCAAAATTAAGTGAAAATATTTATTAAAACAAACCTATCACATCACTCCAAATCTCATATCACTATCTATAGATGACTTCCTCTTAGTAAGGCAAGCAACCTTCTCCTCTTAGCAACTTGTAGGTGGATATTACATAGTTTGACTACATTTTTTGGATTTGAAGACTTTAATTTCAAAATTTTAACATGTTAATTACTTGTGTTTTTTATAAAATATAACCCTTTCAAAATTCACTCTCAAGTCACTATGACTTTATAACCTATAGTGTTCAAGGTTGCCTTCTCAAAGTGGTTATACATGACTATTTAGAGATGAAGTTTGAGCATGAGGTTTTAAACTTAGTCTCTCCACTCCATAGAATTTTTAATCTATTCAAACCTTATTTATTGTCCTTATCACTAGTATACAAGGCTCATTAAATTTTCATAACATTATCAAACCCTTGCATCCAACAACATATTCCCTTTTTCTCTTGTCTATACATATACAACAATAGGTGGCCATTTTGGTGATTAGAGCGTTAAATCCTACAAATTGACATTATTTTTCTTATCACTATCTATATATGACTTCCTTTTAGTACGGCAAACAACCTTCTCCTCTTAGCAACTTGTAGGTGGATATTACATAGTTTGACTACATTTTATGGATTTAAAGACTTTAATTTCAAAATTTTGACATGTTAATTACTTGTATTTTTTATAATATATAACCCTTTCAAAATTCACTCTCAAGTCACTATAACTTTATAACCTATAGTGTTCAAGGTTGCCTTCTCAAAGTGGTTATACATGACTATTTAGAGAAGAAGTTTAAGCATGAGGCTTTAAACCTAGTCTCTCCACTCCATAAAATTTTGAATCTATTCAAACCTTATTTATTTTCCTTATCACTAGTATACAAGGCTCATTTAATTTTCATAACATTATCAAACCCTTGCATCCAACAACATATTCCCTCTTTCTCTTGTCTATACATATATAACAATAGGTGGCCATTTTGGTGATTAGAGTGTTAAATCCTACACATTGACATTATACAACTAGGTCATGATATTTTGAAAATGTAAAAATTGCTAAGGCTTCTTCTCATTTCACTAAAATATTTTTTAACCCTTTAAAGTGTTTACAACCTTCCTTTTATTAGTCTTGTACTCAAGCTTGTGTATATACATTAAGGCTTGTGAACTCAATCTTCTAGTCATTTATTGACTTGTAAATGTAATAGGTGTCTTCACTGATTTGTGTCTTCTCCCTCATATGAATTTAGTTA